>JAQJVL010000179.1:0-160553 GCA_035578905.1 Stictocephala bisonia
ATATTTGTATTATAAATGTAATGTATACATTATATGTGTAGTACCTAATCGATGTGTTGATAAAATTTAACAAACTCGTTAAGTTTATTTTTCTTCCAATTTTGTGACTGTCGTGCTCTTCCAGCCCTTGCTCATCTGGAGTAAAAGTTAATTACCATAACGTTCCATAAATAACAATATTTAATAAGCTTACAAAAAACTGAACACCACTCTTCTTTTTATTACAGTAGAGCAACATACACACCTTAATAACAATAACAATTGTTATTGTTGTTTTTGTTAAACAACCATAAGAATTAATAAAATCCTGAACACCACTCTCTTCTTTATTACAGCAGAGCAACATACATACCTTACTAAAATACTGAACACCACTCTTATTTTTATTACAACAGAGCAACATATACACAGCTTACTAAAACACTGAACACCACTCTCATTTTTATTACAGCAGAGCAACATACACATAGCTTACTTTTCTGCAACTGGGCCCCGATATCAAGTCGTAATGATGTGGACACATGTGCTCAGGAATTCGACAACACAGTTAAAAATACTTTGAAAAATTCAATAAAATACTCTTTAAAACAACAAGACTCAAAAAATTAAAACATGAACAGCATCAGAAACAAACACTGAACACCACTCTTGTTTTTATTACCGTAGAAAAATATACAGTCATAACCTCAAAATCACACTACTCGATTTGATCCTATGCAGATTATTGGCCGTATGTCAGCTGGCGTCAAAACTGAATTCATTGGTTGATGTGCAGTTTGCCACTGACCTCCATTTTTCAGTGTAATATTGTATGAGTTTCATACTAACAAACAGAAACTTTATGTCACTCGCAAAAATTGGTGTTTACTAAGTTTTCTGAATTTTAGATGAGTTTTAATTCTAGCCCGCTAAAATACAGTAACATTAAGAATGAAACTAATTAAAATTTGTGTGATGTAGCAATGGCGAACTTATTTGATTCTGAAATATCATAGCACAATTATATTTTTAAATACAAAATGTATTTTTTATGGTTTTAATTGGTATTTCACCTATTAAGTGCCAGGCTTGAAAATCTCAAACAAATTAAATGAAAATAAGCCTACAAAATATGTGTAATATTATGCAGGGTAAAACCAATAATGGGAGATAAAATCTGAATTACGTAATAATTAATTTTAAAAATAATAAAAAATTCAATTTAGAAAGTGTTTATAAAAAAGTACAATTGTTAATAAAGTTAATTTCAACTTGTTAAAATAAATTAACAAAGTTGGGAGATATAATGCCCTATTTAAAATAGTTAATTGGATTCACTGTTGGTGTTGGTGCAATATCTTAAGTGTTCTTGACTATGAGTTAAGTAATTGGTTTTATCTTATTAAACAATTGCTACTTCTTTTTTCAGTTACTATTGTCTTGAAGGTCCAATTTAAAAAAGATTATAATTCACCAAATTTCTTTTTAAGTCAGCAAATTTTCCTGTTGCTGTATAGAGCTGTTGCCATTATTTCTGTTGGCTTGGATCTAAAATTCAAAAGAATTTGGATTAATCCTCAGCTACTACATATAAACAAATCATTTGAAAATTTTTGAAATAGGCTAAGTAATGCGTGTTAATATTAATAAATAGGAAATTAACCTCACGATCAACTGTGGTCAAAATATTACAACTGCATTAATATATATCAGTGTTTACTCTCATTAAAATAGGCTATATACGAGTATGTCATATGACTTTCAATGACAGGTCGAAAAAGTAGAAAAGGATATTTTAAAATCTAAATAAAATCTTAAGTACGAAGTAATTATTGCTTAGTGTTTAAATATTGATTTCCCAATACAGAGCCATTGAAGTCCATGATTCACAATTAATCAACACATGCTTCTTCAATCTAATCAAGACTAGCTAATACCCCCTGTAAGAACGCAATGGGTAATCCTTAACTATGTGATCCATAGTTAGAATTTTGGATGGGCAGTACAATACTGATCATTTGCCATTCCCCGCGGACTGCTTCACGTGGTGATGGTGTCTTGGTGGATATCCTCAAATTGATCATTCAGTCTCTGGTCCTACCTCTCTCTACCATTCACTTTAAGTTTTTCAAAATATGTATATGAAAATTGAAAATTCAATTTAATACAATATGGAATATACAAATATGCTAGGTATGTATTTTAACATCTTTTTTACTATGGGAATAAAATATAAACTTAGTAAAACAATGAAATTGTCTAACGAAACACATGACAATATTGGATAATATTGGAAACACGGAAAATATTCAATTGTAAAATATCAGTAACAACATACTAAGTTCCAGACTAGACCACAGCCACCTCTATTGTTTTCGTCCTTAAAAGTAACCAAGAAAACCGTGGGGAAACATAAGCTTAAAAAAATAGCCTGTACGGAATTATGGTACAAAGTTTCATGGAAACTGTGTTTTTCCATGAAACAGAAAGACTGACATACATTGAGATAAGGTTTGTTTCTGATTGTATGATCTATCAAACGTGTAAATATGCAAATGTCATGCTACTGTATAAGCAATGCTCCAATAAGACTCGGTTTATATTTATAGAACAAAGAAAATGCCACAAACGTACAACATTCATAGGTATGTTACGTCACTGACACGCGGATAAGGAATGTTATTACTGTTCGTATTTTAATATTCATTATTATAATACAACATATTATATAAACATGAAATAACAGCTTTATATAATCGTCAATACTTAGATAAATAGTTCACATGAGGGTTGAAAGAAAAAGGTACTATTTTATTCGAGGGAGTTTATCTTACTCGTATAACACAGTGTAATATTATTGACAAAACTATTTAAAATGTTTAGCATAGTTAAAATTGGAAATTCACATGTTCTAATACAGATTATAAATATTATTTATTTAAACTAGAATACATATAATTGAATACAGATATTCCAAAAATATTTTATTAAAACTGACTAGTTTCAGACATTCTTACGCATGCTCTAAAGAACATTTTGAATGAAATATGCTATCATTTAAGGTATGTATTAAAAAAAAAAAAAAAAAAAAAACAGAGTGTGCTCTGTTAACTTTTAAAGAGAGATTGTGATCAAACGAGTTTCTAACCAAACAATGTACGAAAATAAATAAGTTATGTAAATACAGACAAAACTCTATCGTTGTTTTGTAAAACAAAATTATCTTCCATTGTTTAACTAGTGTTAAAACTGCGTAAATTGTAAAGTTTGATTTTTTTTTACTTAACATAGTTTTTTTACAGAATATCTATTCCTATATTCAGGACGGTATATATATACTCATTGATTAAATAAGGTTGTTCCAGATTTTATTATAGTCCTCTTTATTTAAATGAGGTAATTTAAGATGTTATTGTAGGCCTCTTTGTTTCAACGAGGTTATTCAAGATGTTACTGTAGGCAAAAAGTTAGAGAAAATTTGAAGACAATTTATAACTCCTAAATGAAAGTGATTGTTTCTATTGCACAACTAAACAGCAAACTTCAATAGTATTATACGATACATTCGTATTTAATAATATAACTGCTTGTGTTGCCTGCAATACCACGCTCAAGTTATATATCTTGGTATGTTACTGATTCATTGCTATTTGTTTGCTTTTGTAATTTATTTCTCCTGCCAGGTTTCCACGAACTTGTCCTTAAATAAATCACGTTTGAATCCACGAAGCGTCTGCATTTTTTTGGATTTGCTGATTGTTTGGCAGCTTCAGGAAGCCATAGAACATCTTGGGTTTGGAGGGCTTCGTGTTATTTTGCGAATTTCCAGTTGGATTAGCTTGTCGCCAACTTATGTTGCAACTTGTTCAATGACGTTGCAACGTCCAGTCCCTGCTATACGCCATATATCAAAGATGGTTTACTTTATGGTACAAACGTCAAGAATGTTGAGACAGTTCGTTGTCAGGCAACCAACCTAAAGGTAACTCTAAAGCAATATTTAATTTCTGTCAGTTAAATTTATTTAGTATTTTTATAGAACTGATACTTTAATATACTGAATATAAATAAAACCACAAGATAAACTTTTCCTGGTTACTCACATATCTGAGAGAGAGAGAGAGAGAAAGAGAGGGAGAGAGAGAGAGAGAGAGAGAGAGAGAGAGAGAGAGAGAGAGAGAGAGAGAGAGAGAGAGAGAGAGAGAGAGAGAGAGAGAGAGAGAGAGAGAGAGAGAGAGAGAGAGAGAGAGAGAGAGAGAGAGAGAGAGAGAGAGAGAGAGAGAGAGAGAGAGAGAGAGAGAGAGAGAGAGAGAGAGAGAGAGAGAGAGAGAGAGAGAGAGAGAGAGAGAGAGAGAGAGAGAGAGAGAGAGAGAGAGAGAGAGAGAGAGAGAGAGAGAGAGAGAGAGAGAGAGAGAGAGAGAGAGAGAGAGAGAGAGAGAGAGAGAGAGAGAGAGAGAGAGAGAGAGAGAGAGAGAGAGAGAGAGAGAGAGAGAGAGAGAGAGAGAGAGAGGGGAGAGATGGGGTAACATCTTAGTAACATGTTTTCAGTGTTACTAAAATTTCTCAGTTTAAAAAAGTGGTACTGTATAAAAATTTGGTAATTAATTAATTACCAATATAGTTTTTCTTTAAGAATTAAAATATTTAATTTTTTGACCATTCTTTTTACCCGACATTTATTCGCTACCCTTAACTGTCTCAGAACAGGTATCATCCTAGTTATAAGAATGTTGTGCTGTTATGATTTTTTTTCTTGTAGAGATATTTTTTAGGCAGATATCTGGGCGAGGGCTACTACTATCGATTATTTTTACACAGATCATAAAAACTTAATTGTATTGAAAACTAATAAATATCAGCAAACCTTTTTGGCAATCAGCCCGCTGGAGCAAAGTTGCTACCGACTTCGCTTTTTCAACTTGATGACCAAACCAGTGAAATATTTCCTCTCAAATTCCCTACGTTACTTACCCGTTGTTAAAAGAAATGCAATTGGAATCAATTAATATAATATTATTAATTGATTTAAAACACTTTTCATACTTTTAAATGGGTTCCTTAGACCCATTCTTGGTAGGTGGGTACCAATCATAAAACAAAACAAAAAACCACAAAACAGCTGATACAGTAATTTGAACACAGCGTTTAAAATTGGATGAGAAATTTATCTGTGAGTGTATAAAATCAGTAGTGGAAGCCATCACCTAGAATTTTTTTTAAAACATTTATCTGTTTTGGAGATATTTTCTAGGCTAAGCTAGAAAACTCCTTCTGGACGATGGCTTCTACTATCGATTTTATACACAGATCATAAAAACTGAATTATACTCAAAACTAATAAATATCAGCAAATTTTTTTGGCAATCATCCCGCTGGAGCAAAGTTGTTTCCGACTTCGCTTTTTCAACTTGATGACCAAACGAGTGAAAGATTTAATCTCAAATTCACTAGGTTACTATTCTTTTGATTCAAAAGAAATATATAAAACACCTTAAATTTAAGATTGTTTAAGTTTAGAGATTAAAATCAATCAAAAAATATGAATAATAAATGTTAAGTCCATTTGTTCTTTCATGTCTTATACACACTTTTATACAAATAGTTTGTAGACGAAATATAGGTTACTGTTATTTACCTAATATACTCGTATATCGTGATAACCTTGACCAACTCCTATAGTTGGTGAAAGCAAATATTTGTTTTGTTGATTAATTCTGTTCCATCATAACTTTAGTGAACCATTTTTGGTCATAATCAGTTGGTGTTGTTCAGCTTCTAATTTTATCATTGAGCCATCATTGTAAGTTGTGACATTTTCAATGGAAATATCAGCTTTAGTAGACAACACCGACTATATGCAATCCACAATTATTTTAAATCATTTTTCAACCTTACCTTATAATCTGAGTCTTAAAACAACATTTTAAAAATATATATAAGTTACCTTAAATTAATTGTATTTAAAAAAATATTAATCTGTGAGACAGGTTCTTATTTCTCGTCATACATACTGTTGTAATAAATAGCACATTATTACTGAGTATACTTACACTTCACCATGTAATGTGTTTGTTAGATCTATCCCTTCCAAATACGTCCCGGGAAGTACGTTGACAATAGAGCACTTTTGTACAACATACCTACAGATAGAATCGTGTGAACAGTACCAAACATGAGAACAATTTTATCCTATTGAAATTAAAGTTGATCAACTAGCTGTTCGAATATGCAAATCAGTCATATATATATATAAAACTGCAGACCTAGAGTAAATAAACGTACACATTTTTCATCTGGGATAATCAGTTTTAGTTAGTGAGTTGTCGGTATCAGCTGTCTTATGGTTGAGTAATCTTGTGTGCACTTTATCGCAGATCTTTCAGAGACCCAGATAAAGCCGTATTTATTGAAACTCATTCATGGAAGGAAGATTCAATACGTTAAATGAATAAATTCCACCCTTAAATGGAGGTTTATACGTTGGATTGTACATTACAGAAATTTAGATCTCCTTTTATGTTCCGAATAAAATTTTTTGATTTTAATTCTTTCTCTCAGTCATGGAGAAGTTGTTGACTTATTATTTCTATTTTTAAAATTATTATTAATAATTTAATGAATTAAATTTAAAAACCTTACATTTAACATTGTTTCAGTTATGGGGATTAAAGTCAAATATATGCTTCAATTAAATGCTTGGTCCCAAAATGGATCCCTGTGGAACACCATATCTAACAAGTAATTTTTTTGATTATTTACCCCTAACAAATACTGATAGAGATCGGTTTTGGAGATAGGGTTACATTAATTTAGCTGTTAAAAAAGCCCATTCTATAAATCATGATCTTTCATGTCGTATACTTTCTTTTATACATGTAGTAAGAGAAACAGGGTTACTTTTATACATGTAGTAGGAGAAACAGGGTTACTTTTATACATGTAGTAGGAGAAACAGGGTTACTTTTATACATGTAGTAGGAGAAACAGGGTTACTTTTATACATGTAGTAGGAGAAACAGGGTTACTTTTATACATGTAGTAGGAGAAACAGGGTTACTTTTATACATGTAGTAGGAGAAACAGGGTTACTTTTATACATGTAGTAGGAGAAACAGGGTTACTTTTATACATGTAGTAGGAGAAACAGGGTTACTTTTATACATGTAGTAGGAGAAACAGGGTTACTTTTATACATGTAGTAGGAGAAACAGGGTTACTTTTATACATGTAGTAGGAGAAACAGGGTTACTTTTATTTATCTCAGCCTTTTTAACATGATTTTGGCACGTCATATTTTACTATTTTTTTTATAATACGTCAATAATATATTTTTATAACTTTGATTCTTTATTCCTCATTTTGCTGTTTCAAAATAAAATAAAAGAGTATGCTACATGCAATAATGTATTCTAACTCAACCTAACTATTAGATTGTTTTGTCTTGTTTCTTACACATCTTTACTGTAACTTTTTTTGTATCGAAAGTAAAGTATTATACTTGAACATTTCTGCTCTGTAAATTCTGGTCCCTGGGCCTATATTATATTGTTAGTTAGTTAATTATTTTTATATTAATATATATAACAATAATTAATAAGTTGTTATATATAATTTTATTCACTAACAATGTTCTTTAGAGCATGCGTAAGAAATTCTGAAACTAGTCAGTTTTAATAAGATATTTTTGGAATATCTGTATTCAATTATATGTATTCTAGTTTAAATAAATAATATTTATAATCTGTATTAGAACATGTCAATTTCCAATTTTAACTATGCTAAACATTTTAAATAGTTTTGTCAATAATATTTCACTGTGTTATACGAGTAAGATAAACTCCCTCGAATAAAATAGTACCTTTTTCTTTCAACCCTCATGTGAACGATTTATCTAAGTATTGACGATTATATAAAGCTGTTATTTCATGTTTATATAATATGTTGTATTATAATAATGAATATTAAAATACGAACAGTAATAACATTCATTATCCGCGTGTCAATGACGTAACATACCTATGAATGTTGTACGTTTGTGGCATTTTCTTTATTCTATAAATATAAACCGAGTCTTATTGGAGCATTGCTTATACAGTAGCATAACATTTGCATATTTACACTTTTGATAGATCATACAATCCGAAACAAACCTCAATGTATGTTTTATCTCGATGTATGTCAGTCTTTCTGTTTCATGGAAAAACAAGAACACAGTTTCCATGAAACTTTGTACCATAATTCCGTACAGGCTATTTTTTTAAGCTTATGTTTCCCCACGGTTTTCTTGGTTACTTTTAAGGACGAAAACAATAGAGGTGGCTGTGGTCTAGTCTGGAACTTAGTATGTGCTGTTACTGAAATTTTACAATTGAATATTTTCCGTGTTTCCAATATTATCCAATATTGTCATGTGTTTCGTTAGACAATTTCATTGTTTTACTAAGTTTATATTTTATTCCCATAGTAAAAAAGATGTTAAAATACATACCTAGCATATTTGTATATTCCATATTGTATTAAATTGAATTTTCAATTTTCATATACATATTTTGAAAAACTTAAAGTGAATGGTAGAGAGAGGTAGGACCAGAGACTGAATGATCAATTTGAGGATATCCACCAAGACACCATCACCACGTGAAGCAGTCCGCGGGGAATGGCAAATGATCAGTATTGTACTGCCCATCCAAAATTCTAACTATGGATCACATAGTTAAGGATTACCCATTGCGTTCTTACAGGGGGTATTAGCTAGTCTTGATTAGATTGAAGAAGCATGTGTTGATTAATTGTGAATCATGGACTTCAATGGCTCTGTATTGGGAAATCAATATTTAAACACTAAGCAATAATTACTTCGTACTTAAGATTTTATTTAGATTTTAAAATATCCTTTTCTACTTTTTCGACCTGTCATTGAAAGTCATATGACATACTCGTATATAGCCTATTTTAATGAGAGTAAACACTGATATATATTAATGCAGTTGTAATATTTTGACCACAGTTGATCGTGAGGTTAATTTCCTATTTATTAATATTAACACGCATTACTTAGCCTATTTCAAAAATTTTCAAATGATTTGTTTATATGTAGTAGCTGAGGATTAATCCAAATTCTTTTGAATTTTAGATCCAAGCCAACAGAAATAATGGCAACAGCTCTTTTTTAAACAAGAAAATTTGCTGACTTAAAAAGAAATTTGGTGAATTATAATCTTTTTTAAATTGGACCTTCAAGACAATATTAACTGATGAAAGAAGTAGCAATTGTTTAATAAGATAAAACCAATTACTTAACTCATAGTCAAGAACACTTAAGATATTGCACCAACCCCAATAGTGAATCCAATTAACTATTTTAAATAGGGCATTATATCTCCCAACTTTGTTAATATATTTTAACAAGTTGAAATTAACTTTATTAACAATTTTACTAATTAAAACCATATGAAATACATTTTGTATTTAAAAATATAACTGTGCTATGATATTTCAGAATCAAATAAGTTCGTCATTGCTACATCACACTAATTTTAATTAGTTTCATTCTTAATGATACTGTATTTTAGCGGGCTAGAATCAAAACTCATCTAAAATTCAGAAAACGTAGTAAACACCAATTTCTGCGAGTGACATAAATTTTCTGTTTGTTAGTATGAAACTCATACAATAATTAATAAAACATATACACACACAGTGAAAACTTGGAAACTAAAACATAATTTTAATGGGTTATTTGATGTTTTGACCTTATCGGGTAGTAAAATTACATGCACGAGTGACTATCATAAATTTAATTTTGTAATTCCAATACAATGGTGGACATTTTTCACTGTTCATGTATTTGATCTAATCCTATTATTAGAATCTGGATCAATTTAAATACATAAATATTTAGACATTTGTTAAATAGCTTCCAGTGCCATTAAAATGGCTTAACTTTTATGCCAACATTTACGTAGAAACAGCATGAGTTTCTAAAAGTTACTAAAACATGAGTTTCTAAAACAGCACCTTTACTAAAACCTGCTAGTTTATAGAAACAAAAATATACTACATTTTATCCCCAATTGATTTTTGTGCATATTTTATTGTGGGGTGTAAATTACTGCACGTTTAGGAAACAAATAAAGCAATACAAACAAGTTATTGTCTTTTTGCTTTTGAAAAAAGCAATGTCGAATTGAATGTTTCATAATTAGATGACAGCTAACCAACCGATATTTCACTGAGCAGTTCAATATATATGATTTGACTTGAAATATCGTTTGCTATTCAAGAGCAGTAATGAATAAATCTAGCAATCTTATCAATAAACTCGCGGGAGGGTTCGAGGGCATGCGGGTGAAGTTGGGAGCAGATATCTTACGTGACTTGTTGGCAGATCCAACTTTATAACGCTATGATTTGAAAAAAATTCTTTTAAGAATGCGATACTATAATAAATCCATCGTTGGATGGGTGGGTGGTGTTTATGATAATCCTCCTTAAGTCAAAAAGTTGGACAAATTATCCAATGACGAAGGAATTTCCCACGTAAAGGACATATCCTCAACGCTATGAACTTTTCCCTCCATTATAATACTAACAAAGTTTTTTATATTATCAACCTTTTCATTACTGACTGTTCAAATACATTACTGAATCCAAAGCTTCAACGGTAGTCCTAAATTGTTATTTTTGACCCTTAATTATGAATAGCTGTCAAGGTAAAATCTTTTAATCCACCGTTGTTCTTTAATTATGTACAATACTGAAAATATTGTTTTCATTGCCAATTAATTACTTACAAAATAATCATAAATATTTACAGTTAACCGTTCAAACTCACCAAATATTATTGTATTTTTTAATATATTCTAAATAAAGTTGTTTCCTGTAAGTGAAATGTTTAAAGAGGTTGTGTTCATAGTTTCAATTGTTTTGGAGCATTTGATTTTTATGCGTTTTTTCACGTGATTTAGAGGTCTGTATTTTTGTTTACCTATATATATATAAAACTTGGACGCCTTATCAAACTCAACTAGTACATGAAAAAGTAAAATTATGGAAAATAAATACAGTTTAGAGTATAGTTTAGTTATGAGTAAAATACACTTCATATTTTACTCATTGATTGCAAAAATTAAAAGTGCATTGAAGTGCACATATTAATTGATTACAAGTGAATTAGTAAGTGTGTTTTTTCAATGGTTAAAAATGTTTCAAGAATATACATAATTAAAGCATTACTTGACAGAGAAGATGATTTTATTGAGTACCAATTTATGCTATTTTACATTATGTTATTTTAGTTAAATACACTTTTCATATTTTACTCGATGTTATTTTTGTTATAAAAGTGTGGCATAACCTCCCATTGGTAAGTCCCATTGGTAAGTCCCATTGGTAAGTCCCATTGGTAAGTCCCATTGGTAAGTCCCATTGGTTTTTATGCTCGTTATACACATAAATCTACAATATCCTTGGACTGACTCAGCGCGGAACAAGATTTACAGGAGCAACATTGCTCCTCTTGGTGCATTTAGGTTACCTGTTTAGATATACGGTGTTTTCTTAAGTATCACATGTACTTTACACGTAATTAATTATTAAAATCGATTTTCTTAAACGTTTTGTCTACATTTTTAAATAGATAAACAATGTTTATATAATGTAATATCAATGAAAAGTGTTGTTAAGCACTATGTTTTATTTTGTTTTTTTCAATAAACCATTTTAATATTTTCAAATCATTAATGTTATATTTAGTTTTATTTATCTTAAACATATTAATTATTTATGTATCGTTTGGCTTATAAAATGTTGTTTATTTCAAATTGTTTTGAAATAAACAACAACGTAAATAACTAAACAATACGTTTAGTTATTTACGTATTTTTGTAGTTTTTAGTATTAGTATAGTTTACAATATTTATCTGTGGTTTTATTGTAAATACCATATTAGTCGAATTTTGTATTCAGAGTTTTTCATATAAGCTCTTCTTTTCAAAACAGCAATGTAATTAATAACAATAACTACAAACTAACATTCCATATTACGCACTATAGAAATACATAAATAGTGCGTTTCTATTTATTTGTTTAACCGATATAATACTATAGTTTAACCGAGATAAATTTATTTATATAAGGTTGTATATTTTTTTATAAACTTTTACTGAATTAATTTGTCCAAAATAAATCCACCTCAGATAGTGTACGTCCCTCAAGCTTTTATATTACCTGAAAGTGCAATATTAAAAGTTAACTTGAAACACTTTAAAACTCTTGATCAATAGTTACTTATACTTTATAACAATATTTACTTAAGATGATTAATAATAGTTACTTTTATAAATATTTATTTTTATTCTTCAAGCACAATTATGGACTCACTCCGGCTTTTGAGAGTGAAGGATTAAATATTTTACTAGATTATTGAACAGTCAATGTATCTTCTAATTAAAGTATGCCATTGAAATTGTGTAGTTGTAAGTCCTATGCAAGAGGTAAGGAAAATGCCATATTTATGTGAAAGTATGAATTGACTTTGACTTAGTCCCAAAGTGTCTTTACCTTTAAATAACGGGACATGACATGATCTAGGTACAAATGTGTGTTGCGAGGAATGCCTTGATCTATGTACAGTACAGATGTGTGTTGCGGGGAATGACTGAGGTACAGATGTGTGTTGCAAGGAATGCCTTTTACTGGTACAGTACAGAAGTGTTTGCGGAGAATGCCGTGATCTAGGTACAGTACAGATGTGTGTTGCTGGGAATTACATGATTGAGGTACAGATATGTGTTTCGGAAAATGACGTGATTGAGGAACAGATATGTGTTGCGGAGAATGACGTGATTGAGGTACGTGATGTGTGTTGTGGAGAATTACGTGGGTGAGGTACAGATGTGTGTTGCGGGGAATGACATGATTGAGGTACAGATGTGTGTTGCGGAGAATTAAGTGGTTGAGGTACAGATATGTGTTGCGGAGAATGACGTGATTGAGGTAAATATGTGTGTTGTGGAGAATTACGTGGTTGAGGTACAGATATGTGTTGCTGAGAATTGCGTGGTTGAGGTACAGATGTGTGTTGCGGGGAATGACGTGATCGAGGTACACTACAGATGTGTGTTGCGGGGAATGACATGATCTAGGTACACTACAGATGTGTGTTGTGGGGAATGGTATGATTGAGGTACAGATGTGTGTTGCGGGAATGACATGTTCAGGTACAGATGTGTGTTCGGGGAATAACATGATCTAGGTACAGTACATATGTGTGTTGCGGGGAATGGCATGAGATTGAGGTACATATGTGTTGCGGGGAATGACATGATTGAGGTACAGATGTGTGTTGCGGGGAAAGACGTGATCGAGGTACAGATGTGTGTTGCGGGGCATGACATGATTGAGGTACAGATATGTGTTGCGGGGCATGATGTGATCGAGGTACAGATGTGTGTTGTGGGGCATGACATGATTGAGGTACATATGTGTTGCGGGGAATGACGTGATCGAGGTACAGATGTGTGTTATGGGGCATGACATGATTGAGGTACATATGTGTTGCGGGGAATGACGTGATCGAGGTACAGATGTGTTGCGGGGAATGACGTGATCGAGGTACAGATGTGTGTTGCGGGGCATGACATGATTGAGGTACATATGTGTTGTGGGGCATGACGTGATCGAGGTACAGATGTGTGTTGCGGGGCATGACATGATTGAGGTACAGATATGTGTTGCGGGGCATGATGTGATCGAGGTACAGATGTGTGTTGCGGGGCATGACGTGATTGAGGTACAGATATGTGTTGCGGAGAATGACGTGATCGAGGTACAGATGTGTGTTGCGGAATTTGCCTCAATAAAGGGCTAAAACAGTTTATTATCATGATGCGAGGTTCTTTGCCTATTAGATCCGTCAGTTACGGGGCTGTTTCATTTTCCTTTTTGTATTGGAGGAAAATGATTAAGATTTTATGGGTAGAAAAATGAAAGATAGAATAATGTAGTTAAAGTGAAGATGAGCTAGACTAAAAGTGAACTTATAAAAATGAGCAGAAATGTTAAGTGATTTTAAAAATATCTGTTGATATATAACATTAAAATTTAAAAAAACATTGGCACTCAAATAGTAACAAAAACAATTAATTCAAATATAAACATGAAAAAAGAAATGTCTAACAGAATAAACAGTAGTACACATTTTTACTAAAGCTAAATGATATAATAAATTGACTAAAGTAAAAAGTCAAAATTACGTTATTAGGAATAACGTAGTACAGTAGTATGTTTCCTACTATATATCCTACCTGAATTAAATTTTGTTTTTTCAATAAATCTTCATGATTTTTTTCAAATCATTAATTTTATATTCGTTTTTCTGAAACTTATTAAAGTTTGGTTTGTCTTTAAAAATGTTGTTTATTTATAATACCAATATTATTTAACCAATTACCAGAGGATATAATGAATTAAACAAAATAAAAAAAAATTAAATTCTATTGTTATAACTGGCTAAAATGCAGGTAAAATGATATTTGTTTATGTCAGCATTTAGTTATATTGGTGTATGTATAAGTACAAAGTGTATATGTATGATATATTGTGATATGATATGTACAAAAATTGGGCTGTACAATTTTTGTATTTTTAAAAAGGGCTTATTGACAAAAAATGTCAATCATTTAAGCCATTTTTCCATAAAATTTGTGTTTCTGAAATTTTACTTTCATATAATTATTTATATTCGTTTTATTGCATTGCTTTTGTAATCATTACTTTGTTACCATAGTTTAGCTTGCTGTTGTTCATATATTTTGTTACTGAAGTTCGGGTTAGTGTACATCGTTTATTATTTGATATTTTAGTTTAAAGAGTTTGATTTCAATTTGTTATACATATAATTTTTATTGTTGTTAAGTTTTCATATTTAAAAAATTTTTTATATTGGTGACTGTTATATTGTTCTTAAATTGTAATTTTATCTCTTTTGTTACCTATATGAGTTGTTAAGGTTAAAAGAAATCTTTTTTTCGTTCTTAGGAATATTTAATTGTTATTTATATATATATATATATATATATATATATATATATATATATATATATATATATATACATATAATATTTTCAGTTGTTATATTGTCAAATTTATATTTGTTTTGTTGCCAAGCAAATTTATTTCACAGTCTTATATGATAAAGTAAAAAATTACCTCATGGTTGAATATTCCAAATTTAGATTTTGACCATGCTGTTATCAATCCATGCACATACTATCACTGTTCACTGCACTTATTAAGTTTCACATATAATAGAATCTCCTTTGTACCGCACAGCTTTTTTACGCAATACGAACACTCGTCAACCACTTATAAAAAAGGACAAAGCTGTATCTAGGTGAAAGCGCAACTAAACTTTCCTGTCTGGAGTCTAACAAACAGGATTAGATTTGTTCTGGACAAAGTCAAAAATTTGTACTGAGGTAATAAGGTCTTAATGTTATCACTGGTTTTGAACAAAGCAATTGTTTCAATATTAGGAGTATAATCGAGTCGTTTCAAGTCGAATGGGCTAACCCATCATTACTGGGTAAGACATATAAGTATATAAGTACAGTGTACTAAAGTAGTGTGTACTGTTATCACAGTTCATTTCAATGAATGACCATTCGATTAAAATAATTTTGAAATAAATTCATACAATTACTACCGGTCTACGCCGGGGTTTAAGTAAATTCATACGAATACCACCGGCCTAACCACCGTGGTGTAAATAAATTCATACGATTACCAAGGCTTAATCGCTGTGGTTTAAGTAAATTCATACGATTACCACCGGCCTAATCGCTGTGGTTTAAGTAAATTCATACGATTACCACCGGCCTAATCGCCATGGTGTAAATAAATTCATACGATTACCAAGGCTTAATCGCTGTGGTTTAAGTAAATTCATACGATTACCACCGGCCTGATCGCCATGGTGTAAATAAATTCATACGATTACCACCGGCCTAATCGCTGTGGTTTAAGTAAATTCATACGATTACCACCGGCCTAATCGCTGTGGTTTAAGTAAATTCATACGATTACCACCGGCCTAATCGCCATGGTGTAAATAAATTCATACGATTACCAAGGCTTAATCGCTGTGGTTTAAGTAAATTCATACGATTACCACCGGCCTGATCGCCATGGTGTAAATAAATTCATACGATTACCAAGGCTTAATCGCTGTGGTTTAAGTAAATTCATACGATTACCACCGGCCTAATCGCCGTGGTTTAAGTAAATTCATACGATTACCAAGGCTTAATCGCTGTGGTTTAAGTAAATTCATACGATTACCACCGGCCTAATCGCCGTGGTTTAAATAAAAATTGTTTGAACGATAGTTTATTTGTTCTTTCGTCACCGGCCTCACAGCCGTGATAGTTTTAATATATTTAGTTCGTTTGTTCTTTCGCCACCGGCCTCACAGCCGTGGTAGGATAGTTCATTTTAGTTCGTTTGTTCGATCGCCACCGGCCTCACATCCGTGGTAGGATAGTTCATTTTAGTTCGTTTGTTCGATCAACACCGGCCTCACAGCCGTGGTAGGATAGTTCATTTTAGTTCGTTTGTTCGATCGCCACCGGCCTCACAGCCGTGGTAGGATAGTTCATTTTAGTTCGTTTGTTCGATCAACACCAGCCTCACAGCCGTGGTAGGATAGTTCATTTTAGTTCGTTTGTTTGATCAACACCGGCCTCACAGCCGTGGCTAAGTATTTAGAAGTTAGCAAGGGTTTTATTTTAGTTTTCTTAACAACTTATTTATCCTGTTCTATTTATTCCTGAAAGTGTTCGGCAATGATTATAACTTACTAATGAAGTTAGTAGAATATAATTCTACATTCGTCGTATGAGCCGTTCACATATCCCGATATAGATCCGATCCTATAACCCATTTTTTTAGGCTGAGTTATCCGAGGCACTTGTAACGGTGTAGTTTTATCATTGTAACGGGAAAATCATTTATTGTAACGGGAAAAATCATCACACCATAGATAATATTGTAAACTGTAAACAACGATGCATAGTACAATAATACGTAAATAATACACATAGATTCAAAATAGACCTTAATATTAAAATTGTACAAAAAAATAACCAACTAATTAGAAGAATCATGATGCGTTTTCTACTAGTAGTAAAGGGAACACTCAATAAAGATAGAAAGAACTGATAGAACAGAAAAAAAACAATTTAGAAATACTATTAGGTAAGACTACAGTGGCACTTCCAGGATGTCAGAAACAAGACTGTCGTGGAATAGAAAGAATTTCCCTTGGAAGAGCAAGATGAAGGCCACAGGGAAGATATGAAGTCAAATTAAGATTTCTATTGAAAAAAAGAGAATATACTAGATGGGATAGCGTGGAATAGAGAGTGAACCAGCAGTGAAGTCCAGCTGAGGCTGTGCAGTCGATATGATGTAGAGTAGAAATGACAGAGGAAGAAAAAGCAGAACCTGTTTATTGGATACTTGTATGGAACCCAAACTTCCGATTGCAATATAAAACTCTCAGTCAGTACTAACATGTAATCGCTTGGTATCAACAACCAACAGTTGTTATTTTATTTCACTTTCTGATGACGTAGGTCGAATTTCAGATTGTTTCTCTATGCACGTCGATAATAACGACGCATTTGTAAAGTATGCACTAACACATAGTATGGTTAATCCATTTCGTCACACTAAAATTGAACATGTTTCAATAGAGCGTATATAAGTAAATGAATCACATAGTTAATTATTGCGAATTGTGTTAATTTTGTGTGGGAATCTCAAATTAAATTACCTTCATGTAATTTGAGATACCGGCATTTACTGGTTGCAAAACTGTGACTTAGCTCTTTGACGGGAAAACAATAGTGTATTACTAAGACAAGGAACTCGCTTTTAAAAATTTTAAAACAAATATTCATTATTAAACATTTAATTTAAATATTTCAAATAATTCAATAAACTGTTTTATTCTTGAGGGTTTTTTGCCAACAAAGTAGGTATCTTCAGACATCAACAAGAATTAATTAAATTTAAAATTTTAATCAAACATTGATTATTTGAGATTTTTTTTTTTTATTTAATAATTCTCCAATCAAGAACTCGAAAGAGAAATAAATATTTATTTATTTAATCGCCAGAATTTTAATGACTAATTAAATCTACACTGAATGAAAATGTAAAATGTGCAATACAGAACGTAATATAACAAACGAAATGCTGTATGTCTAGTTACAAATATTTAAATTACTAGTTATTTAAATTGTAATGTTACTTTTAATTTGTTGGCAATATTAAATAAAGGTTTTTAATTAAAAAAAAAAACTGTGTATAAATAGTATTGGAACAAGAAATGTGTTACAAGAATATTTTTCTGTATAATGTAAACAAGTTGTCGTATGTTTACAAATTGTGTAGCATTTTTAGTATTTATATGTATTTACCGTATGTACAAACAGGCATACAAAATAATTATCAATTGATTATAATGTGATTACAAATGTAAAAGTCCTAATACTGTTCAATCCCAAACGTTATTTCAATATTAAAAAATATATGAAGCTATGATGAACATTTTATAAATCAAAGACATTAGAAGACAAGTAATTTTTAATTGTAAGCAAGTTTTTCATCGTAAGTTTGATTTAAGAACTATAAAATCCAAGTTAAAATCAGCAATCAGCCAAAGTGACTTGTTATTGACACAGAGTTTATAAAATAGTGTAAAAACCGCACCACAGCAATTTTGGTGGTCTTTGTCTTACTTCATACCAATGATGATCAATAAATAAAAATGTTATCTGTAAAGCGATTCGTATCCAATCATGAGTGTAATTGTCGTGGCAAAACGTGCAGATCTATTATAATTTTACATCACTGGTCCAAGTTGTGAAACTTCTCCTCGCGTTTTAGTGAATACGTTAATTTGTGTTACTGTAATGTTTTATTGATGAAAACAAAACATAATTACAAGTGTAAAAATGAAGTATACATTTGTTTAATCTATAACGATACAAGCAACTATATACTTTCCTATTCATAATAGCTTCTATTCATAAGTTTCTATTCATTCATTCTATTCATTCTATTCTATTCATAATAATAGTTCTATTCATTATTTAACAAATAAGACTAAAACATTAATTATGTTCATTCCATTTAAACAATAAAAGTGTGTGGTTTCAAATGTATGAACTACCTCTTAATCACTGAAAAAGTGTTACTTATCAGTCCATGGTCATATCATTAACAGATTTCATACTGGATAGAGCGAGTAACAAAAAGTGACTTTCTGTACCTTTTAGCAAATAAAAGGTGTATTGTATTGCGTTTAAATATGCAACATTATGCTTTTCATCATAATTATTTTCAATGTCTTACTCAATGTAAATCTCAAATTAAATGTTATCTAACCTGTGTCACTTCTCTTTATACTACAATGGGAATTCCTATTATGAGAATTCCACTTCTCGTTATCCAAGAGGAATTCCTGTTATGTCGTGTCCAAGAACAATATTCTTGATTATTTAAGGAAATCCAAACAAACTTAATACGTTTATAGATACAAATATAATTGCTGTTATGCATACCTTAATACAAAAGATGGTTTAAATAAACATGTAAACTCCTTGCTCATTCCTCGTACGCCAAGTTAACGTATTACTAAACAATATTACCCACAAACAAACAGTGAGTGACACTTAAGTATTGCTAAACCACTGATGGTTCTATTGTGCGATAAGTCTAGCTCTCAGGAATGGATCTAAACTAGACCACTGCGTCAATCGATCGGCCCAACTCTAGTGGCTGGCAACTTCTGCAACAGTAGCAGTTTCCGAACAGATATGACCCATTGTAGGAAACAAATGGACATGTTGTTAGAAGATAAAACAACAAAAACATCATATAACTGTCCTTATTTCACATTATTCATTAAATATTTCGTGATACGAGCCACAATTCAAAAGTATTTATTTTTTAATATGAAAAACTTTCATTTATTATAAATAATGAAGCAAGCAAATGATTTATTGAGGGTTCTTGAAGCCAACTCGGTCCTGTCCACCAGAGAGGATGTTCTTTGAGTTCTTCAGGCATAATTCCTCTTGAGGCACAATCTGCTGGATTTTCACCACTTTTAACATGGGACCAAATTTGGGATGGAATCAATTCTTGTATTTCGGCTACACGATTGGCAACATATGTATTCAGTCGGTAGGGAGGTGTCTGTAGCCAAGTAAGGACTATAGTAGAGTCGGACCAACCATAAGTATTTTGGATCAAGTAGTGAGGAGTCAAAAGTGAGAAACTGTATGAATGTATGTTATATGAATGTATGTTAATTTCATTAAGAAATTAATGTTGCCAACAAGTGGGCACCACAGAGTTCAAGTCTGGGTAGTGACACTTTTTTAAGAGGAGCTACACGAGTTTTAGAGATAAACTGGCGAACAGCAATATTACCATACCAGATAAAGGTAACCAGCACGACATTACCAACTTTTTGACTCAATGCTCAGTTAATTTTCACTTCAACCCCCCTTTTGCTCCCCATCAAGGAGGTCTCTGGGAGGCTGCTGTTAAAAGCATGAAATATCATCTACGAAGAGTAGTAGGAGACACAGCATTGACTATTGAAGAATACAACACAGTTGTTACCAAGATTGAAGCCATTCTAAATTCTCGACCTCTTATACCTATGTCCTCAGATCCTTCGGACTTTAGTGCCTTAACCTCTGGCCATTTTTTGATTGGGACTTCTTTAACTGCCATTCCCGAAGAAAATTTCTTCGATTCTTCAGCTGAACTGCTAAAACGATGGCAGAGACTTCAAGCCTTTACTCAACACATGGTACCACTGGATGAAGGATTATCTCCATACTCTCCAATCAAGAATCAAGTGGAATAAACCACAATCTAACCTCAAGGTTGGAGACCTTGTCTTAGTTCGAGATGTTTTAACTTCACCTCTCTCATGGCCATTAGCCCTCATCACTGCTGTTCATCCAGGAGCAGATGGTACAGTAAGGGTGGTGACTCTACAAATGCAGAATGGCTCTCTAGTTCGCCCTGTAGTCAAAGTGTTTCCTTTGCCTGCGAACGAAGCTTAAGTTATTACGGCCCCACAATTACAATATCATGTCAATCATTTTCATTTCCGTTTTCCTTTATTCCAGAAACTGAAGAGTTTTTTCTTTTTCTAACAAGTTCTTTGAAGGTTTTGTTGAACCAGTTGGTTCAAGGGGCCCGGCATGTTCAATACTTAACAAAAATATTATTCTTTTCTTAATCATTTATACAAGTAGTACGGTTTATTTTCCCATTAGCAGCACCAGTTGGTGACAACCTTTCAAGCTAAGTTAAAAGAACACACAGCAGACAGTGCCTCAGTACAAAGTTCATTCTTCGTAACGGTTGGACACTGGTCGTGTGTCGTCTCTCGTTCACGGTCGGTCTCCACTGTGTAAGTGATTGCTCGGACGGCGTTCGTGTTTGCGGCGTTTGTCGACTTCTCGCTCTTCTTCGGTCACTGTACAGGAGAAGTGGTCCTCCATCATCTCATCTCATCTTTACCACCTCAAGGTAACACAAATATTATACAATTAGTGAGTGAAACTTTCAATTACTACGTGCACATAAACACTAACATCGGTTTAAGTGTTGACAAACTTATATCCAAGCGGCTAAAATATAATATTTAAATTCGTAATAAAAACTAAAACATACAGTACATCTAGTTTTGTGTACATCTAGTAACTAAAACATACAGTACATCTAGTTTTGTGTACATCTAGTAACTAAAACATACAGTACATCTAGTTTTGTGTACATCTAGTAACTAAAACATACAGTACATCTAGAACTAAAACATACAGTACATCTAGTTTTGTGTACATCTAGTAACTAAAACATACAGTACATCTAGTTTTGTGTACATCTAGTAACTAAAACATACAGTACATCTAGTTTTGGTATGTTTGTGGTTTGCTGCAGAATTTGTACTGAAGCTCTTAAAAAATTCTGTGTTTTATGAATCAATTAAAAATAAACCATGGTACAGGATCTGTGACAATTACAATTAATTATATATTAATTTGTTTGATGGTTTGTTATGGTTTTGACTTTTTACGAAAATACCTCTAATACAAATAATTGGATTTTTTTTATAAAATCAAGACAGTTATCATTTTAATTCATAAATCAAGTTATCATTTCAATTCAATTTTAACCATCAAGGTTGTCCTAATCTTCTGTTTTTCTGTAACAATTTAAAATGACAGCCTCATTAATGTTGTAAATGAAGAAATTAAAAAGTGTTGTCGTTGCAGTTATTTATTTATTTTATTTTTGTTTATTTTTAAGGCACCGATCATCAAGGTGGAGGTGAATATGGATTTCAAATGATTGTGATGACTGAAGATAAAGGAATGAGGTCACTGGTACAAACTAAGGCCGACTATGCCTTAGAAAGTGTGTAAATAATAGCCCAAAGACAAAGTTGCAGCCGGTGGTTATCCACTAATCCCTTTCAAAATGTATAATGACTCTGATTTTTTTATATACTAATGCACCCACCAGTTCACGTGGGCCTAGAGGCCTACAAGTGGAATACCGACCTTTAGCTCAGTTAGGGATTTGAAACTAGGAAATTGCCCTCCTTAGTCCGAAGCCTTAGTTACCGAAGACCCACGCAGGATTGGAATTGAACTGAGAACCATTACGTTATGGAGCTAATTTGTACTATCCCATTCAACATTAATAAATAAGATGTGACATTTACAAACAATCTTTCCTAATTATGAAGTATATTACTACTTAAAGACAGTAACAAAGATAGTAAGGAGGATTCAAAAAAACAAATTAACGAGACTAATCAACTTGCTGTACATGGAAGTTGGGAAACTAAATTCCTAGTAATAGTTGCAGTGCGTCAACGTTGTATTCTATTACACCCGCGATGTCTAGTTGTCAGACAACACGCAATCTGCCACATTGACTGTCTGGCTGTCTCAACTATCGAGTGTTTGCGACACAGAAATACGTGTTCAGTTCATCTACGTTGCATATTATGTTGCATACCACGGTGTGTAGTTGTCAGAAAACACGCAATCTGCCAATTGACTGTCTGGCTGTGTCAACTATCGAGTGTTTGTGACACAGAAATACGTGTTCAGTTCATCTACGTTGTATATTATGTTGCATACCACGGTGTGTAGTTGTCAGACAACACGCAATCTGCCACATTGACTGTCTGGCTGTGTCAACTATCGAGTGTTTGCGACACAGAAATACGTGTTCAGTTCATCTACGTTGTATATTATGTTGCATACCACGGTGTGTAGTTGTCAGACAACACGCAATCTGCCACATTGACTGTCTGGCTGTGTCAACTATCTGTCTCAACTATCGAGTGTTTGCGACACAGAAATACGTGTTCAGTTCATCTACGTTGCATATTATGTTGCATACCACAATGTCTAGTTGTCAGACAACACGCAATATGCCACATTGACTATCTGACTGTCTCAACTATCTTGTAACGAGTGTTTGAAAAGAAAGATATAATTTACTGCCATAAAACTGCTTTTACCATAGAAACATTTCTATTATAATTATAAAAAGTTTTATTTTATTATTGACTCGTTTCACAATTGAATAGTTTTATTATTGAAACATTGTACCTGCTGACTGTATCCACAGAATCTAGAAGAAAGTGATTGATAAAAAGCAGTTACTGATTATTACTACATTTAGTGAAATGGGTTTACTAGCTGATACCTTTGTATGACGTAATTGACACCAAGATTTACTGCGCAATCATTACATAATTACATGCGCGTGATCCCTACGGTTTTCTTCTAGTTACCATGACTGTGTCCATATTGGATTTGACACCACGTTTCCTAACGTATATTTATACACCAACTAATAAACTAAAAGCTGATATATCTTGTCTGAGAGCTAGCGTTCGTGTCAGAGAGGCTCAAGTTAATTCCATACCCCAACTATTTGAGAACATGCTATCTCATATTCAGCTGCGCCATCTGTTTCCAATACTATGTTTGAAAATGCAGACAACCAATGTTTTTCCAACAAAATGCGTTAATACTTCTGTATCTTAATTTTAAGGCACAATATGATTTTTTGATATAACGTAACACCAACCTTTTTTCATCAATGGCATTGTAACACACAATGTAATTTCTTTTGTTTTGTTCTAAGAGTCTTTTTTTACCTAAAGAGAAGGTTGTCTAAGTTGTTTTTATAATATTTACTTCATTAGTCGTAAAGTTTCAGATTATATTTTTCTATCAAACGATTCGTTTGTTTGTCCGTACTTTGGAGTAATGTGATGCAGTGCTCAGATGCATTATCATTACAATCATACTTCACAATTTAGTTTTATTTTTTAAGATCATGATAGGTTTCTAAGAATTCTAATGGAAAGCAGCAAATAATTCTTGGCATAATTCACCCTAAACTAGTTTATCCCCGTTACTAGATAGTTACATCTTCTGTCCTCGGGGCTATTTTGGACACTTTGCATCTTCGGCCCTTAGAGCTGTTTTGGACACTTCGCATCCTCGGGTCTCAGGGCTGTTTTGGACACTTCGCATCTTCGGCCCTTGGGGCTGTTTGGACACTTTGTATCTTCGGGTCTCAGAGCTGTTTTGGACATTTACTTGGCATTTGAACTGGTCGATAACATTGTAAGTGTGTGATCACTGGGGTGGAAAGTAAATTAAAAAAATGATTTTATGAAAATCAATCTCAATGCAAAAGCAAAATAATTTATCTATGGAAAAGTATCAGAACTGGAATGAATGATTACTTAGTTATTCATTATGTTTTCTATAAGTCTAAATAATCAGTGTAATATAATTTTCTAAGTAGTTTGTGACAGATATTCGAAATAACTTAGTCGAAATAAGAAAAATTACATTATTCAATATTGATTCTGAGTCATTCAACATCATTTGTATGCTTGGAAAATACTTAAGTACAAGAGAGGGTAAGTATTGCATTCATAATACTCGAAATCATAATCGTAATTTCGATTTATATAAAAAAATATTCATTATTCATTCATAAGACGCCGAGCGTCATGAAATGGGCGAATGAATGTGATGAGTGTAGATAGATGAATGAGTGTAGTAATTGTTACTAACTAAGGTTGACTGTTCCTCAGAAAGAGCTATTTATTAATAGCCCAATATCCAGGGCACCTAAGGGACCCATTAGCTTAACGTGGAATCCGAACCACTTAGTGTTGGTCTGATTTTCAGCTAACTCCTGGCACTCAGTTCTCTTCCCTACACAACAACTGAACCTTGTCTACTATTCAACATGGACACACCAGACTTATCTAGTAGTGTTCACGTCGATGGTAACCATTAAGCGGACACCGTGTTGGTGTTAGAGGACAGCATTGAGCCTATCGCCTACAATCTCCTCAACACTTTGTCCCCAAGTAGCTGGGTTACAGCACTGCGTCACTAGTGCCGATATGTTGTTGCTTCACAAAATTTCAATAATATACATACAATGACAACTATTAGGTAATGAAAGAGCTAAAATTTGTGTCTGTCTGTCCAGTCAGAGGGGCTGTGGCCTATATTTTTATCTGTAATAGTAACCTACAAAATGGGCTTCAAAAATTTAGTTATATAGAATAGTTGTTTTGTAACTAGGCCTATTTAAACATATTTTTGATTTTTTGTGATTTTTAAAAATATACATGCTTTAAACGAATTTATTGTCTGATCTTAGAGTGTTGAACGGTACTAAATTATTTTGATATTTCAATTAGTCCTAAAACGAATCTCAGATTAAAAATACGTATCCAGTTTTCATGGGTGTTATCCGAGCAGATTCGATAACCAATAATATCAACGTAATTTGCATGAAATGATTACAAATAGATTTGAAGGTTGGTAAACAACTATTATCATACAGATAATCATTAAATTGCTTCATTTATGGTAAATCATCGATTTACCTCTCACCAAAGAGTCTTTAGAAGTGCTACAGTCTCTACTACACAACATAATCATATTAAAATGCAACAGTTCGGTTTGGACATACTATGGACATAGGATGGAATAATATTGACTACATTAGAAATATTATGAGTTGTAGTGGAGGGTCGAAGACCTAAAGATCTATTAAACAGGTGAGTCAAAGGAATAGATAGTAGAGGAGAGGCTGTAACTTGATGGACTTTATTTGTAAGAGATGAGCTAGGGTTTGTAAGAGATGGACCAGGGCTTTGCAAGAAATCGGTTAGGGTTTGTTTGTAGGAGATGTGCTAGGGTTTGTAATATATGGGCTAAGGTTTGTAGGAGGTGAGCTAGGGTTTGTAGGAGGTGAGCTAGAGTTTGTAGGAGGTGAGCTAGGGTTTGTAGGAGGGGAGCTAGGGTTTGTAGGAGGTGAGCTAGGGTTTTTAGGAGGTGGGCTAGGGTTTGTAGGAAATGTGCCAGGGTTTGTAGAAGAGGGTTAGGGTTTGTAAAAGATGGACTAGGGCTTTGCAAGAAATCAGTTAGGGTTTGTTTGTAGGAGATGTGCTGGGGTTTGTAATATATGGGCTAAGGTTTGTAGGAGGTGAGCTAGGGTTTGTAGGAGGTGAGCTAGGGTTTGTAGGAGGTGAGCTAGGGTTTGTAGGAGGTAAGCTAGGGTTTGTAGGAAATGTGCTAGGGTTTGTAGAAGAGGGTTAGGGTTTGTAAGAGATGGACTAGGGCTTTCTAATATATGGGCTGGGGTTTGTAGGAGGTGAACAAAGGTTTGTAGGAGGTGGGCTAGGTTTTGTAGGAAATGTGCTAGGGTTTGTAGAAGGTGGGCTAGTGTTTGTGGGAGATGAGCTAGGGTTTGTAATATATGGGCTGGGGTTTGTAGGAGGTGAGCTAGGGTTTGTAGGAGGTGGGCTAGGATTTGTAATATATGGGCTGGGGTTTGTAGGAGGTGAGCTAGGGTTTGTAGGAGGTGGGCTAGGGTTTGTAGAAAATGTGCTAGGGTTTGTAGAAGGTGGGCTAGTGTTTGTGGGAGATGGGCTAGGGTTTGTAGGAGGTGGGCTAGTGTTTATAATAGATGGGCTGGTGTTTGTTAGAGATGGGCTGGGGTTTGTAGGAGGTGGGCTAGGATTTGTGGGAGATGGGCTAGAGTTTTTAATAGATGGGCTGGGGTTAGTAAGAGATGGACTAGGGTTTGTATGATATGGGATAGGGTTT
Organism: Stictocephala bisonia; assembly: GCA_035578905.1. Classification (NCBI taxonomy): domain Eukaryota; kingdom Metazoa; phylum Arthropoda; class Insecta; order Hemiptera; family Membracidae; genus Stictocephala; species Stictocephala bisonia. The sequence goes on from JAQJVL010000179.1 coordinate 27,246, forward strand.
GTAGGAGATGGGCTAGGGTTTGTAAGAGATGTGCTAGGGTTTGTAATAGATGGGCTGTTGTTTGTAAGAGATGGGCTAGGGTTTGTAGGAGGTGGGCTAGGATTTGTGGGAGATATTCGAGAGGGAGAAGGGGACGTAGACCCAATTACCATAAAATTACTGTAGACATACAGTATAAGTAACATTTTGGTACATGCGTCGTCTTTGGTAGTGAGAAAGAAAAATCTTTCTTTTTCATAACACCAATAAATCATCTCACCCCAGTGTTAGTATATGCACAGAGAAGAAAGAACATTTGTTTCCTCTTTGTATATCACATTAATAATAATTAATTTTAACGAGTGGATGTTAATTAACATTTAAAACTAAAACTGTGTGCGTTGGACCGTGAAATTCCTCTTATTACCAAATGAATACATGTACTTATTACTTAATACATATACTGAAACTAACGTGCAAATTATATATACCGTTTTTTATATTTTGTTTGCTATCTTATTTTTAGTTCATTCAGCTGTGATATCAATCATGTTTACATTATGAATAATATTTAAGATTAGGTTTAATAGATTTTCAATGAACATTCTTGTTCTGCAATAACCCGTACTCAGCCTGAAGCAAGATTTATGGGCGCGACGTTGTTCCCATGAGGACTTGCATTGCTTTATTTATACAGATGTTTCATGCAGCACAATTCATAAAATCTTTGCAACTCAGTTTTATTACTGTTGTTTGTTTATCATCAGAAAGTTACTACCGTAACTTGGGACGTAATACACTTGGACAGCGTGTTTAGTAGCGCTATTTCTGATGATTATTTTTTCTAATAACTTGCTGATATTCAACTCCAGTTTGTGTTTTTACTTGTTAACAATGTCACGGTCTTAATATCTGTAATTCACATGAACTATATTGTTCTCCAATCATTAGTCTAATAAGTTTGGTTCCTTTGCTTATCCGTTTTGACTTACTGTTTATTTTATTCGGTTATTTCAATTTTAATTTCATTGTCAAATAAAATTTGTATATTCATTTTAAGAAATCGGGTCTTTTTTAGAAGAGGGCCCCCACTTTTGAAAAATGTTCTATAGGAATAGCCTCACCAATGGGAATAGAACAAAACATTAACTGTGTTTCAGTACATGGTATATTGAAGAAAAAGTCACATTTTAACTTAACCTAAACATATCAAGAACTTTTCTAAAAAAGAGGGGCCCTCTTCTAAAAAAGCCAAGTATTCATTTATTCAAATTTATTTTTATACTTGCCTTTATATTAATTTACAATTACTGTTCTTTATTAATATCAACTACAGTAATGAATGTTGAAAATAAATACGCTACCAACACGTTTTGAAATATTGATAGTATAATGTTGATAATTTGTTGATCCTGATACAATACAAATGTACCCACAAAACAAAAATATTCTTTATTCCATCCCTCTGGTTCGAGGATGGAAAACTGATTTACCAAGAATATATCACCATATGTTTTGTACGTTTTTGATGTTGTATTTTAATAAACTACAAATAATGTGTAACGTTATTTAAAAATAGTTGCTCTATATTCCCTTTTCCAATGTGAAGTTTCCTTCTCCCCTTCTCTCACACTATCTTAATAAATATTTAATTTTTACGTTTTTCATACATTTTGTGCACAGCGGCTATCAAAATAAACAGATGATTAAGATTATGTGATTATGTAAAAATATTTTGAAAAAGGAAAATTGAGATTTTAGAGCCATTGAGAACTACGTTACCACATAACTTACTTTCAATCAAAGGAACAAACTTAAACTCTTATTAACTTTATAAAAGGTTCAGTTTACGTTTCAACCATTGCTAAGAGAAATAATAAAGTTGTACTCTGAATGTTTGAATATATATTTTTGTTCACTCACAATTTGTTTAATTGATTGAGATTTAAGTTGAAAAATACATCTGCTTTGTTATTTACAATTCATCCCGAAAATGTCTCTAAATGTTTAAGCTACATAATCGAAAATGGATTTGTATTTTTAAGATATATATTTTAAACTGTAGATGAGTAAAGTATCGCAAAGCTCTCAACAATCTATTCTATTTTATTTAGGAATTACTTCTACTTATGGGTGTATGAGGCGCGTACAAATGAGGCGCTTAAGGTAACCCAATTGTAATTGAATGCCAATAATGTGAACTATAGATTGGTGTTTGCATTTTGATAATATCCCTAGAGTTATAATAGGAAGAAGAATAAAGGTATCATACAAACGAATGCCTTAGTAACACACGACACCCTCATCTGTATATTCCGACCTAGACTACCACCCACATCGTTCTCAAAACATCCCACATGTCGTGCTTGGTGAAACCTTTGAGAAAAATAGAGGTTGAAACTTAAGGACTCATCCCACATGTGGAGCATGATGAAACCTTTAAATAGAATGAGAGGTTGAAACTTAAGGATCCATCCCACATATGGTGCATGATGAAACCTTTAAGAAGAATGAGAGGTTGAAACTTACGGATCCATCCCACATGTGGTGCATGATGAAACCTTTAAGTAGAATGAGATGTTGAAACTTAAGGATCCATCCCACATATGGTGCATGATGAAACCTTTAAGTAGAATGAGAAGTTGAAACTTACGGATCCATCCCACACGTGGTGCATGATGAAACCGTTAAGTAGAATGATAGGTTGAAACATAAAGATCCATCCCACATGCGGTGCATGATGAAACCTTTAAGTAGAATGATAGGTTGAAACTTAAAGATCCATCCCACATGTGGTGCATGATGAAACCTTTAAGTAGAATGAGAGGTTGAAACTTACGGATCCATCCCACATGTGGTGCATGATGAAACCGTTAAGTAGAATGATAGGTTGAAACTTACGGATCCATCCCACATGTGGTGCATGATAAAACCGTTAAGTACAATGATAGGTTGAGACTTAAAGATCCATCCCACATGTGTAGAGCTCTCTTTAATACGTCGTCCTCAATAATACTAGAATAATAAATTGTTATGTAGCTTAACAATAACCAAACAAAATATATTTTTGAGTATCCTAACAAAGTTGCCAACAAATATATTTCATAAAATATTGATTAATATGTAAACGTCAAAATAATAGCAGTAAATTTAAATAATGCTGTTTATCCATAACAACAGCTAAGTACTAATATAGTGTCAAGATTTCTGTCCAGATGAATGAATGTGATGAGTGAGGATGAGCGAAGTTAATAATCTGCACACCTACCTAATCGTGTTTTCTTGATCCTTTTAACTCAATACCGAATAAACATTGAGATATTCAAAATATGTTTTTAATGTTTCGATTCGGATGTAACCTTTTGAATACAAACTAGATTTTAACAACATTCCTTTCAAACCTTTAGCTTACACAAAATAAATTCAAAACACAAGCAAACAACCGCGTGAAAGTTATTTGTTGGTATTGGATTTTATAATTGGCAAATTTGTCGTAGACTACCAATGCTTCAAGCGTTTTAAGAAACAATCAAGACGTTTCGACAGGTAAAAAATTCCTCGTCGTCTTCAGGTGTACTTACTAACTCATCCAACATTTACAACTTTTTTAAAATTAACTCACACCAATGTAAGAAATCCGTTAAACATCTACATCCTTATACATTACGGTAAACTCTTGAGCAAGTCACGTTCTTACATTAATATGGGTTAATGAAACAAAAAATGTAAGCTAAGGTATGGAGTTCAAATATAGTAACATCTAAAGTCGATATAAGTGTTATAGCTATCGAAACGTTGTGCTTGTTTTTAAAAACACTTGAAGCGTTGGATATATCTAATAAATTTGCTAATTACACAAACACAGATCCATAGAACACTCCATTAACATACAATGTTATCAAGAGATTAACATCCTAAGTATTACTAAACCGTTTGATTACGAATGGTTCTATTGTGAGATAATTTAGCTCTCAAACTAGACCACTGCGTCAATCGATCGGCCCAACTCTAGTGGCTGGCAACTTCTGCAACAGTAGCAGTTCCCAAACAGCTATGACCAATTGTAGGAAACAAATGGACATGTTGTTAGAAGATAAAACAAAAATAACATCATATAGCTGTCTTTTGTTCCCGTTCGCCAGTTAAATATTTCGGGGTTTTTTTTACTACTATCTAAAAATAAACGGTCTATTTTAATTAAAAAATCTTTCTTCATATAGTAATTATTTCACTCAAAGTAATTGCAATAACTATAATTAAAACATGGAAGGTGGCATATCACTACATGTTTGATGTTATATTTGTGTACTTGTATCCCCTATTTGCTTTGATTCTCCTTCCACCTTCACGCTTGTGAACTCCAATAGCCTCTAACATGTACTAGTAAGTTGTTTAAATCAGTCTCGTTAAAAATACTTTGTGGATGTTTCTTAAAAATCAACTCAGAAAGTTCTGGCGTTCCTTTGGATTGCACTTCTCAACATCGTTTTCTAAAAAAGAAACTGCATACTCTTGTATGCAGTTTCTTTTTTAGAAACTGCATACTGAACTGCATAGAAACTGCATAATTTCTGACTCTTGTACATGCAAATAGTTGTTATCTATTATTGTAAAACATTATTATTGTGATTTTTTCGTAATTTGTGACATATTTTTACAAGTATTGGTATTAGTGTCTTAGTAGGGGTGACATTCCAAATCACCAAGGCAAGAAGAAAGGGAAAACACTGTAGATTCAATTACTGTGTTGCAAACAATGCTACTAGAATTATTGTGCTTTACTACTGCACTTATATGGGTAGGTGGGTGGGTGGGCCACTACCACTGTACGTATATCGGTGGGTTAATACTACTACTACTACTGTATGTGGATTGATGGGTAGGTGGGCTGTGTAGGTTAAGTGTATTAATGAATACAAATCTAAAATCCCAGCTTCATGTGCTAAAGGTTCTCAGTTCGATCCCAATCAGAGTCAATACATTTTGAGAAGGATTAGCTGATAACCACCGGCTGTTCATTTGTCATTGGGCTATTAATTAATGACACTTTCTAAGGAATAGTCGGCCTTAGTTTGTAACAATGACTACATTCGCTCATCTACACTCATCACACTCATTCGAAATCCATATTCGCCCATATCTCGACGATCGGCGTCTTATGAATAAATAAATAAAAATATATGCCTTATGATGAAGAGTCCGCCTGTAGATTCCATGCTGAAGTGATGGCTCAATGTCAGTGACATAAATTAGGAAAAAGAACAGGACCGAAAATCGATCCCTGGGTGACGCCATGATTCCGTGCTATTTTCCACCGTACTATTTCCCACCCGTGCTACTTACCACCTAGTTTCTTGACAAGGGTTGACAGGTATAATTTCTTAAGTGACATTCTAACACCTCTACCTACAACCAAATATATTAGATTCACAACTGTGTCTATAGTAGATTTGGCCGACCTAAAACCAGATTGGTTTTCTGATAGTTGGTTGTATTTATTTAAAAATTCAAGCATTCTTATTTTAAAAGTTTTTCAAATATTTTGCTCAAACTTATCAAAATTGAAACAGGTCTATAGCTATTGATTGAATACGTACCACCGTTTTTTAATATATGAGTTACTTTTGCAACTTTCAGGAGAGAGAGGGGGGGGGAAATCCCTCAAAACCTGTGAACTAATCGATTTAGTGGGCCCAGGAGGTAATCTGTGATTTTGTTTAATGAGCCGCGTATTTTTTATATTAGATATACGGTTTTAACCAAATGTTTTTAAAATAGTCTACATTTCTTTTCAAGATCGGACATTTAAGTAGACCCAACACAAAGGCAACGTGTCCTATAAACAGTGTTATTGGCGAGGTGATACATTTACAGGAGATTAATAACGTTTGACCTCGACTCTCCATCGTGTAAAATATTTAACACGTGGTGACAAACCCACTTCCTGTGTCACTTGTCCTCCTTTGTCGTGTGTCACAGCTCACTGACCAAACCATGTGTCACATTTGTCTGTACTATCGACGAAATGTCCAACACTGTCAATAGAGAATAAGAGCTTGAAACACGGCAATGTTTTCCGAATATTCGAGTGGTCATTTTTTTGGAGTTACTTTTCATAAGTTGTCTCTATTGGATTGAGTAATTACTGTACACTCTCAGATTTTTTAATCAGGTTACATATTCTCTGTAATGTACATAATAGAAGAATTATGTTCGTAAAAAAGTGTGTTTAAACACAATAATATTCATGTTAATTGCCAATTTCCTTTCAAAATGACAACTTAATGATTAGTTTTTGTCATGTCTTCATACAACCTCTTGAAATATTTTGTAAACGTAAAAAGAAAAAAACAATCAACTCAGATATAAAGATTTAAAAACCAATTGTGTCAACACTGAATACACGTGTTCATTTTTTAAAATTAAGTATTTTAATGTTTTATTTTTTATTTATGGCTTCGATGAATAACAATAATCGTGTTATTTATTTTGTCATTACTTTAATTAATTAGATTATCTATATTACGACCATACAAATTGTCTGGATTAAATTTTGATTTAATTGTTTTTTTGACTTCAAATTACAATAAATTATAAATTTTTTCAGATTTATGCCACTGTCATTTTTTATTTATATGAGATTCCTGTTCAGCAACGGCACAATAATTGGAAAACGTAATGACCTGTTTGTAAAAGAAATTAATATATTTTAAGTATCTAAAAGAACAATTGTTTTATATGACAAGTAGTTCTACTATATTCCTGATAGTTTAAACAAAACCGTCAGTGTAGTTAATTCCTGAAAAGCACCAACGTAGAATGCTGAAAGGTCGTCGAGGAAGGGGTGCTATTTAGTGCTAGAGTTCAACAACCAGACTGTGTCGGCGGCTTGCGTGAATACAGTCTACCAACCTTACACCCCTTAAGTACCTAGTATCGTAACATGAAAAGCGAAAAGAGCGTTACTGAAACGGACAAAGAGAAACGAATTCATCACAGTATACCAAAATGTTATTGAACTTTTATTGTGTTAAATCGCTCAAATAATGTTTTATATGCTTGATCGTGTTTTGTCTACTGATGGATACTTTTTATTTACTAACAGATCCTTGTTACTCTGAACTTGTTATTAAGTGAACGAATGTACACCATGTTGATGTGTGAATATTGCTTTTACTTTACTCGTTAGAAAATACTTTGAGCTTTGACTTGGTTTTTATTCACTTCACCCACTAATTCTCAACTTTAGTGAACATTTTTTTGTTTTTATTATATTTATTCTTAAGGAGCCGATCGTCAAGGTTTGGACGAATGTGGATTTCGAGTGTGATGAATGTAGATGAACGAATGTAGTTGTTGTTACAAGCTAAGGCTGACTATTCTTTAGAAAGTGTCATTAATTAATAGCCCAATGACAAATGAACAGCTGGTGGTTATCAGATGTTTCATTTAAAAATTTAGGAAAATTGATTATTTTACTTTGTTATTTTATACTCAAAAATATAACTTATAAATCCTATTTACTCGTGAGGTAAGATAGTGTATAAAAGCAGCAATTCTAGTAGTTTACAAAGAAATAAAACATTTTCAGTTATAAATCCTAGATACGGGGAGTAATTGTTAAAAAGCCATTTTTTAACAGTCTTCTCGATTTATTTACCATTATAGATGACCGCATTTTAAAACTCGGTGAACTGCTGTGGTGAGCAGCAATTTACTACGGTAAATATATCGCGTGCCAAACTTGAGTTGCGGAAAGAATGCGAGTTTCCATTGGCACACTCTGCAGTGTTTACCATACTCCAGTGTTATTTGGAGTTATCAACGTATTGATCACCGTACATTGAATATACTGTTGAAATATGTCTTGACGGCCCGGCCGACTTACTTAGTATGTATTGGCCTAATTTAGGTTCACAATAGTTGAAAAGATATGTTCCGTTCGTTATTGTCTAATTGGGTAAAAATTAACCTTGAAAATATTTCAACCCGAATATATTCAATTAAGTGTGATTGGTAGTTAGGTTCAACTTCGTACGAGTATGGATCATCGTACAGATTTTGTTATAATTTACCTTATTTGTTTTATCTTGGACCTATCGTTTGGATTGGAATATAGATGGCAACCACACTAAATACTATCTTCTAAAAGTTAAATACAATGTCCCGGGAGATGTGCTAATGCAAACATATTATTCATTTATATACAGTATTCTAAGGAATGGAGTTTCCTAGAGGGGACAGTTCTACAATCATTTTAATTTCAAAAAAGCAACTCGTATAATCTGCCGAGACCTTTTCAAAATCTCTATATATAAAAGAGAAAGCCCTCATTCACTCATCACTAGCTTTCCCACTTCCCGTAATCCTACAGATTTCAAATTAGGTACAAATGTTTGTTGTAGGCTAAATAGGAAAACTAAAGTATTTCCGTCTTGATAAAACACTATTAATGGATATAAAACTCCCCTAAAAGATTGTTCCATAAGAATAATTCCATAAATAAAAGAATAAAAGTTTGGTTTTAGTAAATTAATAACAGGCGTTTTATAAATAAATAAACATATTTATTTTGTAAGTTTGACATTTTTATCCAACTGATGTATTAACAGTTTACAATGAATTACACTTTCTCTATATATTTTTCCTCGATACAACTACGTGTAAAAACATAAAAATGTCATCTACTCATTCTAACAAGGTTGGTTGTATTACTTTTCATTCTCCCAAAGTTGACTGTAGGACTTTGTTATTTAGGAAGACGGCAGCAGGCTGAGCTTTTATATTGATGTGATTATTTAGAGAGAACCTCAGAAGGACAGGTAAGCAAGTGTAGAGAAATATCCCGTAGCGAAGCGAGGACTGTCGGCTAGTATTAAATATAATAACACTTCTATATTTAATACAATAAGAATTCTACATAAACATTTCTGTTAAATGCATTGTAACACCTCATTTTAGGCTTAAGACAATCGTTTTTACTAGCTCAAATTATGTTACAATCAAACTGCCACAACAACCAATAGATACTGGAGCATGGAGCTACTGGAGTAGGTAACGAGTCAGGGGATGTAAGTCCCAGAATAGAGATCGTCAACAATCATGGTTAAATGGTGATTTGAAGGCTGAAAATAGATAGGAGCAAATAATATGATGGGTTAAGGATGAGCAATATATGTTAATTTAAAATATGATTCACCCGTATCATATTTTATATCATATTTATAAATATTTATATCATATTTACGAGAAGTGTTCAACGTATTTAGGACAAACGAGGATCAGTAAATTGTCATGGAGTGGTTTAAGTGTTCGACGGATAATGTCACTGGAATGATAATAGGATAAAATTCTCTTATCAAAATAAAAAAAAATAAAAAAATTTTTGACACATATTTTGATCACTGACTGATGCTACCACCCCCCTCCCCCCTATGTAGACTGTATTTGGTACTACTCAAAGTATTTTAACACCTTAAAATCGTAAAGCAATAGTCAGCCAATAAAAAATGGCACAAATTCAAAATTAAATATTCAATTTTATATTTTTTCGTATAACTTTAGAATCAATACATATATTATATCCGCATTTTATTTATCATCGTGATTTTAAACATCGTGATTTTAAAAAAATTAATGTTCGTTTTCCGCCTTACATACTTTTAAAATTACAATAATTTCATTTATTGTTTAGAGAAATGTTTTACTGCGTTTTAATATTTTATATAGTTCATGATTTGTATGCCGTTGCTTTTCTTAACCTTATTTAAAAATTCCATTATTCGTTCATATACTTATTTGTGGTACGTAGACAAACAGAACAAATAATCACGTTCGTCCTGTTTTAATTATCTGATATGAAGGAACGAAACTGTCCCTGAAATGTTAATGTACAAAGAAGACTACTGTAAATTATTTGTACGGTATATTTTACTATAAGAACAATTCATTAATTGTTCTCATCACTTTATTGGGGTAGGTGAAGTAAATTATACATAATGAAATAATGATTTATTTTCCATAAAAATTACAAAAGTTTTTTACATTGCTGGCATGGAAATACTAGTCATGACTGACTAGTCTTGATGACTAGTGATACATGACATCTACTCACAGTCTTGATGACTAGTGATACATGACATCTACTCACAGTCTTGATGACTAGTGATGCATGACATCTACTCACAGTCTTGATGACTAGTGATACATGACATCTACTCACAGTCTTGATGACTAGTGATACATGACATTTACTCACAGTATTGATGACTAGTGATAAATGATATCTACTCACAGTTTTGATGACTAGTGATACATGACATTTACTCACAATCTTGATGACTAGTGATACATGACATCTACTCACAGTCTTGATGACAGGTGATACATGACATTTACTCACAGTCTTGATGACTAGTGATACATGAGATCTACTCACAGTCTTGATGACAGGTGATACATGACATTTACTCATAGTCCTGATGACTAGATACATGACATTTACTCACCTACTATACTATAATCTCACCTATTGAGAAACATTTGATTGGAGAATATTAAGCTTATATAATATTGATTTCATTGTTTTAAAACTGTATTGTAAGTAAAAACACTGTTAACAAAAGTTAGTTTATTACTCTCTGAAAGCTCTTGGAAACTCTAAAAAAGATACCTTTAAAGTGCACAAGAAAAATCGGCAGTATCGTTTCCACTAGGAAAATTAATAACGTAACAATTAGGTTAAAGTCGCTAGCTAGGATCAGATACGGTAAAAAGTGTAAATTGTCGACGTGACATGGCATGCCGCATGCCACTGACGTCACAGGGGCCAAGGCTACTGCAGACAGTCTTACACCAATACACAATACGTTGTGGTTGTTCCTTAATACGCCAAAGTTCAGGAAAATACTTTAAAGGTCTATAGATAGTTTAAAAAATAACATTTTCGTAAAACGTTTTCCGCGTATCAAAAATTATTTATTTACAAAGTAATATATTTACATTAAAACTTTATATGAAGTTATTAGAATTTTCGTTATCGATGTACCCAAGGTAGTCTACTCTGTCATATTTTGCAAATAATATGTTGTATTCTCGTTGCCAGTGGTTTGAATGTCACCGGCATTTCCCTGTTGTCGTCTAACCAGTTGTATTTTGAATCTACTCGTTGTATTCTCGTTGCCAGTGGTTTGAATGTCACCGGCATTTCCCAGTTGTCGTCTAACCAGTTGTATTTTGAATCTACTCGTTGTATTCTCGTTGCCAGTGGTTTGAATGTCACCGGCATTTCCCAGTTGTCGTCTAACCAGTTGTATTTTGAATCTACTCGTTGTATTCTCGTTGCCAGTAGTTTGAACGTCACCGGCATTTCCCCGTTGTCGTCTAACCAGTTGTATTTTGAATCTACTCGTTGTATTCTCGTTGCCAGTGGTTTGAATGTCACCGGTATTTCCCTGTTGTCGTCTAACCAGTTGTATTTTGAATCTACTCGTTGTATTCTTGCTGTCAGTAGCTCGAGTACCGCCGCCGTTTCCACCTTGTCTAATAACCAGTTGTATTCAACTTGAACTTCACCAACTTTCTTCCTCGGCCCCTTACTATTTTACATTAGTGCATGAGTTTTTAGAATCGGATGTTGAGCATAGGACAGTAATTATTATATTTATATGGATATCAAGCAGACTTATGTTTAACTTAGCGATAGTTTTATATAGATCAACATAGATTGGTGCTGAATTATATATTTTATTCGGAAAGGAATTTTGAATCATTGCAGTATTTTATCATTGTCTATAGAACACTGTCCAAGGCATTGAATGTATTTGCTGTAGAAGCACTCCTGCGCTGCTATCTAACATGGATTGGTTTCAAATAAGCTCTTGGGCGACTTTTTAGCGTATTATTCCACTACTATTAGGTCTACTTTTGTCACTGTACGGTACGCTCGCGAGAACAGAGAGACAGATTGAGATAGAGATTGAAACACCCAGTTGGCTGGTGCTGACTAATTTCAGAGAACAGGAAAATCGGCTTCACGGAACTCATATGAGCGTCTTCTTGATTCTATAAATGATTATATCAATAATCTAGGCACGGGAAAATGTACATTGTACCAATATTTACATTGATGTGTTATTGTTCCAGCCTAACGGCCGACTGTACGAGAGTTTTAGTGTATTCTGTCCACTCGACCGCCTGGAATGTTTGGAACTGGTGGAGAAGGAAGACGTTCTGCTGGACTGGACACAGCCGATCTACCTCAACTTTACACACAGCTCCATAATGGAGCGCCTGGAAGCCTTCTACAGCAACATTGGCACAATGGAGAAAGTGTGCGGAGATGTCTACGTGTGCAGCGACCCGCCGTCCGACCAAGAGCTCGAGGAGTAAGCCCACTTTGTACAAAATATAGTAATTAATTGAATTATCAAAATTATATTAAAATCGCAACTTATAGTTTAACCACAACAAACATAAATTTGGCAAAGAATATTGATATGTTCGAAATGTTTCTTCCGATTGACCAGCGGCATGTTACCACCTGGTTGTTTACCCTATAATTCCCCATCCACTGCTGCCTTTCCCCCCTGTTCGGCAGTCTCACTTTCTCCTTTCCGCGGATCAAAACGCCGCCTAGAGGAGGAACCAGTAAGGTTGACACTTTTATGACGGTCCTTACCCGACCTCACGGATCAAAACTCCTACACCCCCTTAACAAACAATAATATTAAAAATATATAGTTAAGCTATTTAAAATAGCTTTATGGATAAGTTGAATGTGTTTGGGCTGAGTTAATTTTTGAATTTTTGAGGTGTATTTGTGTAAATTTATAATATGTATCACAGAATTTAATTAACATTAGTAATAGAAAAAGTACGATTGAATAACTTCTAAGACCAGGAATATTATAAATCAGTATATCATACTGAAACATACAGAGACCAGTTATAGGAAGAATATAATAATTGAAATAAAATAAGAAAAAAACAATTAAAAATTAAATTTTAATATGAAGATACATAAAAAATGTTAGTAATATTTATTATACAGTACTAAAACAAACATATCATAATGCAAATGGTACTCTTTATATCAAGCAACAAGTTGCGATGTAACTGTCTTCACCAAATAAAAAATATGATTGAAATACTCGTGTGAATCTATGTGTATATATATATGAAAGAGAAAATCTAGTGGTCTGGGATCAAGCATATTTTGGACATAATTTAAATTGAACATATTTTATTCTTGATAGGTGAATATTAGACCTATTTAATCTTTGATCATCAGGAAATATGAAAATATGGATTAGGAATGAGTTGATGAATGTGGATGAAGGAATATGACTTTAAAGCAATTAAATTTTTAATTGTCGTCAATTAATGATCCACTACAGCCTGGAGTTATCAGTTGATCCATTTTAAAGCAAAATTCTTATTACGATCGAACCAGGTGACACTACCTTTCTTTTACTTCTATCCCAAAAGCAACCTGTAAAATGTCAAGTGGCGAGGACAAACACCAACTCGACTAGATCTAATATCACAGGAACTAGAAGGGATGCAAATAGTTTTTGTTTGGTCTATTGGTCCATTAATGAGCAGAGCTAAAATATGATAAATTAGGAAGTTTTTTTATAAAATCTAGTATTATTCTATAATAATTTACCTTTGGTGATAGGGAGATCCTGTGCTATGCTAAAGGGCTTTAATTGCGGTTATGCAACAAAATTGTTTAAAGATACTTTTGATACAAGGTCTTTTAGTTCAAAATATGTCAAATGATAACTCAACGACAAAGGGCGGACTCTACAAAAGGTGAAAAATTAGCAGCAATAATTGGAATACATAAATTCTAGGAAATAGCAGAATTCCTTTAATACTGAAAGGTAACTGAATTGACATTGAATACCACTGTATGTGTATGGGAGGTTGGGAAGGCCTATTTGTTGATAAGCAATGAGACACAGGTAAGCATTTTTTTTAACAGCTGAGTTAACTGTTTAGGTTATGTTAACTATTTTGTTTCACATCTAGTCTATGTTCTGATTAGAAAGAATTACCGTAGTTGTTTTTCTTTTAGCATGGAACATGCTTTAGTCTTGACCTAACTGCCTGAAAACGTTACGTTACGCGGGAGGGTGACGCGGGAGGGGTGACGCGGGATATATAAGATAATAATTAATGAAAATGTAACCCACTTCACTTCACCTCACTTCACTTCACTTCACTTCACTTCACTTCACTTCACCTCACGTCACTACACTTCACTTCACTTTCTTAATGCACTTCACTTCACTTCACTACACTTCACTTCACGTCACTTCACTTCACTTCACTTCACTTCACTTCACTTCACTTCACCTCACGTCACTTCACCTCACTTCACTTAATGCACTTCACTTCACTTCACCTCACGTCACTTCACTTTCTTAATGCACTTCACTTCACGTCACTTCACTTCACTTCACTTTCTTAATGCACTTCACTTCACTCCACTTCACTTCACGTCACTTCACTTCACTTCACTTTCTTAATGCACTTCACTTCACTTCACTTCACTCCACCTCACGTCACTCCACTACACTTCACTTTCTTAACTCACTTCACTTCACTTCACTTCACTTCACTTCACTTCACCTCACTTCACTTCACCTTCTTAATGCACTTCACTTCACTAAAAGTGCGCAGCTAAAGCATGTTCCATGTTTCTTGAATTTTAGCCGTAGGCTCTAAGCAAAAAGATCCGGGGGTCCAGGGGGCTTGCCCCCTGGCGAGGCCCGCAGGGCCGAGTTTTTTTCTTATTTTATTTATTTATTTTTTTTTTTCATATTTGTTTTTAGTCTGCTTAGGCCAGATTCTATAAAATTATTTTTCAATTCTTGGTTTTTACTTGCCACATTTTTTATTCATTTTTAAGGTCAACTTTTCCTCACTAACCTCTTTCAGCATTTACAATTGTCTTTTACTGTTAAGACTCAGCAAGGGGCAGAGGAGATGGGTTCTTCAATACTGAAACTATTCCTATGAATAAATATAAATTCCTTTAATTTAGGGAGTTGTGAGACCTGTACATGTTAAAAAAGCTTTTTTAAAAAATAACACCACAGTTTTGTCTGTACAAAAGTCTGAATTCACAGTGAAAAGTCTGTGTTTCAATAATACTTTCTTGAACTTCAAAAGATGACATCTCACATCAATGGAAAGAAAGAGGTTCCTGTAAACTTAGGTCCAAAACATAATATATTTTACCAACTATACACATTTTTGTTTTTTTTATAAAAATGTATGTCACTTCTAAAAGTGTTGAAATAGTTAAATAAAAAATCTCTATGCTTGTGTGTTTTAGCAATGCAAAAAATACACAACTTTTTATTAATTTATGCTTGAGAATTTTACAACCAACTATTAGATATTGTACATTTTGGCTCAGAAGAAAACAATCCATTAAAAAAATACTTGACTGATTTTAATAAAAATTATACGTTTTGTTTTTATTGCTAAAACATACAAGCATACCTAATTTTATTCAATTACCTTAATTCCTTTAAAAATTGCATCTAGCATTTTAAATGTGCATTTTCAGATATTTGCAGTTTATAGAATTATTTCTTTGGATATTCTTGAAGTCAAGAAATGTATGTTTGTAATCACTTTGTATACTTTAGAACATGCTTAGCTATTGTTGTTAATTAAACTGAAGCACATAGATGAAATGTATAAGGTCATTTACTGATATATTTTTTATACAAAACAGGGCTACTTTATTTCTCTGCTACTTTTTTTCAAGAGTGAGGGGAAGTTTAATTTTTATGGTGGATTTTAGTTTTTTATGCATAAATTATAAGGGCGTTAACAACATTGAATGAAAACAACAACATAATGAAATATGTTAACAGTTAAAATCTTCCCTATTTAAAAAAAAACAACAAATAAAGATTAGTACTTTTTATTCATTAACTTATTTGTACATACTAATTCTCACAAGAATACGCTGAACAAGGTGAAAGTGGACAGTTCAATGTGTAACCAAGGAAAAAAATCATGCAATATATTTTTGTTTTGGATTGTATTTTTACTGTGGTATTTTTGTTGCAGGCTGGCACCGCCTGGGGAGGTCCAGATAGAGGAGTTACGTAAGGAGCACGCCAGAGCCATCCATGACCTCTACCCCGCCAACGACATGGAAGCTGTTGAGGTTTTTGAGCGTCTCATCACTGCATTGCCGGCTTTTGGAGTTTTCTCCTCGGGTGAACTTGCTGCCTGGATGGTCCAGTCCTACTATGGTGCCATGTTCTCCATGCAGACAAGGCCTGAGTATCGGCGCAAAGGATACGGTATCCATCTCGCCAAATGTCTAACGAAAATCGTCCGCTCCAGAGGGTACATTCCCTTCGTTGTCATTCGTCCAGAAAATGACGCTTCCCAGAGTCTCTACCATAAGTTAGGTTTTAAAAAGAACTACCAGACAGTGCGTGCTATTTTGCGGCCACACGAGAAAGCGTCCACCGATGATTGAGGTTCTGGCCAAGACCGTCTCTCATCTCTCGCTTCCACCTGCCTGCTCCACATATTTATCTTTATATCTATTCCAGTAATTGTAGGTAGGCTCGTTCGTAGGGTGCTGTGCATGGGCATCCTGTGATACCTGACGCTCCCTGCTCAATGAACACTCGTATTGACCTATCCAACAAGCAGTTGGATTTATCAAAACTAATGGGAGAACAGACATGATCCCTTAGGATCCTCCTCATTCTAATAGAAGTTTTCATCCTAAGTATTGAATGCTACCAATGAAACCAAGTAGAAGCTTCTCCCTTCTTTGATTTAATTTCAAGGTTGATTGAAGGAAATGTAGATGAGGGCATATGGTAATTAAAATATAAAACTTAAGATTGTGGAATAATTTATATTCCTCCAAAAGGCAGTGGCAGGCCACGCTACCAGTCCTGGCTCCCATGGTTCAGAGGTCACGTTAAGTTGTTGGTCCTCAGGTTGTGTTAGGGAGGGCTTCTTAGACGTAACTTCACCTCATAAAATAAGACAATCTTTTTCAAATAATCAACAATGGTATTCTCTGATTTTGTTATTAATATAAAACTTCATCATGCCATAACTATTCCACATATTTTGTGTGCAGAAAATGCACTAATGCAGGCATTAAACTGTTCGAACCAGCTAATTCTGTTGAAAATATAATAAAGGGATCATAGCTAATACCTCAGTAAAGCAGGTGTTTTCCAACATCGATTATCAGGTTTTCCTATTGATTAAAACACTAACAAGTGGTTCATCACAAACCTCCAAGACTTGAAATTTTAACTTATCTCAAGTTCATACTCATTTCTTTCAATTCTCATATGTCAATGAATTCCTCAATTTGGGGTTTAAGTGTTATAGAGGACTTTACAGTCCTAACTTCCCCCTTTAATAAAGGCATTTTTTTCATTTCATTTCAATTGATTCTTAAGAGGTTTCTTAGTCAATTTTCAACATATTCAATTTCCAATTATGGGCACTGAAACTAAATTTCAATTGCTTGTATTCCAGGTTCTAATTTTAAATAATCTGAAATCTAACTTGATCCTTAACTAAATTCTTTGAACTAAAATCTCAAAATAAGGTTGTACATGTTGAACATTTCAGTTAATTTCTAAACCTAAATCTCAAATTTTTCAGTTCTCTAGATTTAACTGTTGGTTTACAGAATCAATTCAAAGCTAGAACCAAACTTCATTCGCTTCTCTGGGTTTACACATCAAAAGCCGATTCTTGCACTAGATTTAATTATGTCAGTTGATTGTTTGGACTTAAAGGGAAACTAGTTCACTGAGGTTAACTATTAACTTTGTTCTTGAGAATCTCTTGCATAATTAATTTATTCTTAAGTTATGAGCTAAAATTAGTTTTTAAAGTCAAGGATTCATGACACCATAATAAGCCATTATATATTAATATATATTTTCTCTCATTCTTTCATTAGCATCTATAATCAATTCTTACAATGGAATCCAAAATAAATAAACATTCAGTTTATGTTCCTCTTACCCCAAAGATCCATGTCCCATACTACCTTTGCTTTGGGGTTTTCTGTACTTGTAGCATCATAGATGGGGTCAAGCTTCTTAAGTTTTGTGTTTAACAGGATTCTCGGTGATTCCAAGGCAGATTATGGGCTTAACTTTACAAACTGGAACTTTTTCTTCACTGAATATCTGTACTATAAGAGCCAATAATATTAATGTTTTCTGTATTGTTCTTGTCTACTCTCTGAGGTGAAAGATTACGGTATGTATCAGCCTTTAACTCTCAATTTAGAGATCACTTGAGGAAAAAACATATACTGTTTTATTTACCAAAAGTAAAAAATATGATACATTTAAATAAATAGCAACACAATTATTAAATCAACGTATTAGCTGAAATTTCTGTTGGTACTTCTAATTTCAGTACAGAAGATGACAAGTTTAAATACTGGGAGGTCAAAAAAATTTATGAAAGGGATTTGTACTGATGTTATATAACAATAATAAGTTAATAACTATAGCTAAAAATGTCAGCAGCATTGACAAATAAAAATAAACATCTGCAAATTTAGACATCCCATTAATTCTACGTTATATTAGAAAGAAATTCTTCCTCTTACCTACATAGGTATATATTGTAACAATACACTACTACTAGATTTGAAAAAAAAACTTATTGAGTTTACAAGTATCACCCAAAGATGGTCATTAAGAATGGGATGATCTATATGGCACCACTAGCTAAGGGTGTAATCTATGTACAATAAGGTTGAACAACCATTCGGGATTACTAGTACTCAAAAAAGCCAATCAAACTTGTAATAAAATGTCTCGTGCATATTGTGGTTTATTACTACATCAAGTAATTCCACATGAGACGGTGAATAAAAGGTCATTTCTGGAGGGTACTCAATAATTCAAAGTGCCCATACAGGATCTGCTTACTAGTTGACATGGATTGGGTGCTGTTCGTACCGACTGTCAGCTCAGTTGGCAATTTGAACTTGGGACTTTGCAGTCCTAAGCCTTGGCTGCTGAGGAGCCTCATCGGTAGGTCTATTCTAAAAAAACTATGAACTATAAATATTGTTTCTTTATCAGTACCTATCTGTTGGTCAGTACGGGTGTTCCAGCTGAGCACCAAGTCCCTTGCACAGTTACCAGTAGGGTAGTTCATCTTCATCCTAGGGTTGGATCGAAGGCCTTGGAAGTGCCACAACGATAGCCACTAGATTGGAGTTGATTTTAACCTAGTTAAAGTCTCATACCAGTGAGCTAGGGAAGCATTGAAAATCTGTGATATTCTCGTTTAAGCCTCAGGCTCATTCATTCTCCTCCCACATTGTAGTACAAGTAAAATAAGTACGTTTCTCTTATTGAAAATCAAATTAATAATTTGTGCCATCAGTTATTAAGGTGTCAGCTGAAAAGAGAAAGAAAAGGAAAGAAGCATACTTCGTAAACTAAAGATAGATAAACGTGCAGAACACAAAAACAGTTTGTTAAATATTTCGGATTCATTGACAACCTTCATTCAGTAGACAACTCCATATGTATATCTTAGATAGTAGATTTTTTTTATCTTAGTTAAAAAGTTAAATATAGCATTCACTTTTTTAACAGACAGGAATAAAATAATTATAACAAGTTATATTGTTTAAAATTGTTATGCATATTTACTGTCCATAATGTCCACTTCATATACACTGAATAATAGTTACTTTGAAAAACAGTAAGAAGCAGACAAACTAAACCTTTCTAAACTAAATATAGAGTGGTCAATATTAAAAACCAACTTTAATTTCTCAAAAATATCTGCCTTTTTTATCTGCATATTTTTAACTCTGATATAAAACACCAAAGGTACAGCTGCCAAATAAATGGTTAAAAACTAACAATATCTTTCAGTAAGGTTTGGTTAAAGCAAGGATTCAAATTTTTAATAAAACAAATTTTAATAATTGTACTTAATCATCTGTTTAAAAGTATAATTGTATTTCAATGTGTGGAGTATCTGTTTTAGTTGATTTTTACCATTTATCGATAGTTTTAAAAGTGGTCAACTATCTTGAATATATTTCTAGATAGTATAGAATTTCTTTTAATTTTAAAATACTGTACATATTTCCGATAGGCAAAATATTTATTAGGAAAGTCTGTCTCTGATCCTGAGGCTTGAACATGTATGCAAATCAAAAGCGTCGAAATCGCCTTTGAATGTTTGTAAATAACTTAAGTGTAATTTAAGAAATGGCTACTCCTAGCTCACTGGTTATTGGATCACCCACAGAAGAAATAACCGAGCGTCAATTTTAGTAAAATATTTTTGTATTATTTTCTATGTTAATTATAGTTGTTGTTATCATTTTTGTATATAAACCGAAAGATACAGATGGATTCGAGGATACTTTAGTTCCCAAAATTCTAGTTTTTATAGATCTAAAAATGCATGATTTGTGGCCAGTGGACAAATTGATTAATGCTCATGACATATTTTGTACAGTTTTATATGTAACCAATGGCCCCAAATTATCTAATAGATAGGTTATTTTTTATTCATTCTCAGACGTGGGTTAATTCTACTGTACTCGTTACATCTCAATTATTCCACAACCACACCCCCTTCAACTGTTTGTACATTTTTGTTAGTTAAACGTTTTAAGGCGTATTCCATAAATGTTGCATAACATAATTAATTTAAATCCTTATAAAATGTACCGTAGGAAGAAAATGAAGTTTAATCGTTCCCATTTATTGCAACAACAAACAGGCTTTTTAAATAATTTTGAAAACATTTCTATAAAGTGAATTTATTTTACATGTCAACTTTATTATTGTTCTCGCATTCCCTTGCAAAAAGTTCAATGAGAAATCTTTATTAACATGAGATAGTAAAAAATGCTATCAAATTGAATTGGAATGAATGTAGAGTGATCATTATAAATATATATTGTAACTTCCCCTTATAATTATCTTTTTTACTTTATTTTGGTTACCAAAATTGCAAGTAAGTTAATTATTGACTTATTATTTTGTGGAACCAAAATGTACAAACAGAATTGATTTATAATCTTCTGCAATCTCTTTGGGAGCTGACCCACGCAATATTATAGTCTACACCCGCTCCATTCACCCACCAATCAAGCGTTCTTAGCTCACCACTAGCCCTTTATTGGACTAAGAGAACTTATTTCGGATTTTCAATGCCAACAGTTAAACAGTCGCTGGTTTTACAGACAAGCTTAAGACCGTTCAAAGATTAGCTTTTCAGATTGAGCTAGTATTAGAGAATGTCCAAGTCTCCAGTAGGGTTTTTTAACTTTTCATATTCAAGATATAGATGTATTTAATTTTAATATAAGTCAAGAATTGGTAGTACACATCTTGAACCAAGATCGGATTTGAGATACTTAACTGAGATAGTATGAAATTGTTTGGTTGACTATTACAATGTATATTTTTAATAGAAAAATAAGATATTTTATACAACTCAGCAAGGTTCATTTCCAGATGTCATAACTTTAATTGCAAAACAATATGATAGACCTAAGATAATTTAAAGTGTAGTTATTTTGTGATTTCTATTACAAATACTAGATTTCAGATGGAATCTACTAACTTCTATAAGAACAACAAATTATATAGTAAATAATAAAAACTATAATTTTAAAAGTCATAAATTAAACCCTAAGCTTGAGTTGTTCATGTACGAATATTGAATAGTCCGAGCAAAAGTCTTCCAAACCAAACTGGGTGAAAGAGTTCAAATCATTTCACGTTTAAAAACCAGGTTATTTCATTATCCAACTATTTATCATATCCAAATATTTTAGAACATCATCAATATTGTTTAAGTCTACCAAATACAATTATTATTTTTTCTGTATTGGTATTTGGAAGTTATCAAATATATTACAGTGATGTAGAAACTAGTGTAAATGAAAAATTACCCTCAAATTTCATATGACGTTTTTAGTTTTTACAATAGTTAGAGTGGCCTATTGATAACAAAACAGTTACATATGGTTTCATTTTAATCCTAGATCTGGACCAAAGACTGAACATGAATTAAATGTAAATTGTAATCAAGTTCTTGTTCAATAAAACAAAGAATATATCTAGGAATTCTCAACAATGCACACTGTGAATGTAAAATACCAACAATAAAAAATAGTGTTTAAATATGTATTTCTTACATTGTTGTTTCTTGTTATATTTAACTATTTGTCTATTTTAACAATTAATATTGTAAAAGTTATGGTTATAACTTTCATCTGCTTATTTGTTACAAAACAAGAAACTTCAGGCAAAAATTAATAGTTTATTTATCTCACCTACCCACATTACCCAACTCTGAATAACTGAGTAGGTATTTATATTATTTTAAGAATAGATAGACATGATTTTTCTTTTTTAGTGCATTTATTTATTTTAAAGAGCAAGTCATTATTCATACTACCATACAATTGTGTCAAAAATTATTTTGAAAACTTCAACTGCAGATTGCAGGAAACTTAAAAACGCTAATCAAGTGAGTTATCTATTGTTAATTTTTAGTTCCTTATGAGTTTTAAATATTAAAATTTAAAAAAAACACCATATAACACGGCTTGTTAGTGTTATCTTTCGCGCTTTGATTTTCATAAATTGATTATCTAATTAATTTGCAGGTATTGCAGTCTTCAAATCATGATTGAAATTTGCTTTACCTACTTTTGGCTGAAAGAGGTAATAATTTAAATTCCTACAAGTATTTATCATTTTGTGAATTTAATTTCATACTTCTATATTTCAAATGTTTTATTTACACAATACCAGGCTTATTATACAATATTTTCAACTGTTTTTTGTTATAAAGTAGGTCAATTTTTTTTAAATGTTCATTATATTAATAGATATAGATTTTAATTTATTTATTTTTTATTTAAAATGTATTTTCAATTTTGTTAGAGGTTGTATTTTTTATGCTGACTGTTGATTTTACCAAGTGTATAAACTCAAGATTATAAAGAATGTTATTTTGCGAGCTATTTTTGAGAGAATTATAATTATTTTTAAAGCCTTTAACACTCTTTCCATTCTTACAAAATGTTAAGTATTTCATTCCTTTGTTGTCTACTTTGTAAGCCACCTGTTTTGTCTATATTGCTAGCTTTGTTTGTTATCATGTCTCAACTACTCTATTCAGTATGTCATGTTGTATGTTGTGTTTCCCTGGTACAGTCCAGTCCACATATCAGTCCCAGCTGCTGGTACAGTGAGAGAGCTTAGGTACAGTCAGGTGTGTCAGTTGTTGAGATTGGAACACTGCCTCTCTAGAGAGGAATTAAATGCCTTGAAATGTCTGTCTTTTTTATTTCCCTAACTCCTGATGTGCCTAAGTCTTACAAAAATATTTCAATAACAGTTTTTGAATGAGCAGTTTTAATTTTGGTTTGTAAGGATATGTATGTTATAATTATTCAGGCATCTTCACTTCCTCTATTAAAAAAAAAACTCTATTTTGGGACTTTTTCACACGGGGAACTTAAGAACTTAATGATGTTTCATTAAAACAGCTAAAAGAATCTGTTTCAGAAATATCCAATAAAAAGGATTATGCCTGTTAAGCATGATAATAAGTTGGGAAAAGGACATTTTCACAAAGCTATTGTGAAAAACATACATTGTGCTTCAACTTATCTTAAAACTGTCTCAAACATTGTGTTTTTCTTAACTTTTAAAATATATAGTCATTTAATGAGTCACAATTCATCATAACCAAGAATGAAATGTATAACGGTGAACTCTTGACTTAACGGACCCCGATTTAACGTACTTCGGATTTAACGGACAGCTTACAGCTGCATTACAGTATCTAAAACTCTATATATAACAGAATTAAGGTTGTTAAGGAATTATACAATCTGTAGGTTAATCACCTTTATACAATATTTATTTGTATATTTTATTAATCTTAATAATCTGACAGCATCACAGTTAGTTTTGATAAAGATGGGGCAGTCTCATAACAGCTTGAGGTGAGTTCACCCTGATTTAACAATCACCTTTAACGAACTAGGGCCTGTCCCATATAGTCCGTTAAATTGAGGTTTTACTGTACTGTATTATTTATTTAATTTTGTGTTTCACTGTTGTTTAAGTTTGAAAATCACTATTCCTAAACTTAAACAACAGTTGTAAATTCAACTAATTGTTATTATTATCTTATACACAATAATATTATAATAACAATAACAATATAATATATCTCAATCTACATATATCTGCATATTATGTAGATTGAGGACATTGTACAATTCATTGGTTGGAAATTATTTCCAATAGGGACTGGGAAAACAAATGCAGCAGACAAGGCTGTCCAGAGGAAATTTCTATCACGGATGGTATCAGAATTCCCAGAGCTAACTGAAGTGGAAGCATGTGAAGAACTTTATTTATCAACTTTATTAGCTTGTTTGTCTGTGACTAACATTATTTTTTTTACAAAATGCTTCATGGCCACATTAGTTTGGTGGATATTATTGGTTTAAAAGTTCTAAGAGATCCACATTTTGCTCAAGAGATCCATTTGTTTGCTCATATATTGTAGTGTGTGATCCAGTGGTCATATGTGGTAGAATTCTAAACAGTTTTAACAATCTATGCTACAAAATAAAGATTATATCAGTTTCCTAAGATATTGCATACAGTATATAATTATACTTGACTCTGTAACTAAACTCACACGCAGTTAGCTTACCCCTATTTCTTGAGTGTTGAATGTTTGAGCCTCAGGGTTGCTTTCAACACATAAGAGTGTTGAAACTAGTCTATTAACAGAATAAGGCATAGAGAAAGAATTAGAAGGTAGAGAAATTCTTTCAGAATACATGGTGATACATTTTATCAAAAGCCTTCTGAAAATGTTGATACATGGATCAATCGTTGTTCAACACCAACCGCAGGACTTCTAACTGCAAGAAACAAGGAAAAGTTAGTAACACTTCCATGTTGATGAGGAGAAGTTACTAATAGCAGACTCTATTATACTGTACAAAAACTGTGTAACCATCTCAAATATCTTAGGTACTTTGCACAGAAAAGATATTAGTCTAAAATTATACGAATTTGAGACTTTTTATTAATCAACATTACCATATTGCTATCTTCCACATCAAAGGAAACTCTCTCATTATTATGCCCAAGCAGAACAATGAGACAAGAACAAGGTAGATAATGTTAGACTTTCCTTTGATAATAACGAAGTTATGTTATATTATCAATACTGACAGTTGAGTATTTAGACTTTTAATAGCAAACTGAACAGTGTTAACATATATGATGGAATTGTCACTTATTGATATATTTTGTTTTTCAGTTTTCATATTCAGTTGCTCATTGTTAAATTTTAATAAGAGGAGTATTTACTCACCAAACTTAAAATGGGCGAGCCAGTAGCCGAGCAGTCTAAGGCGTCAGGACTTTGAGCTTGGGTTAGAGATAGCGCTGGTTCGAATCCGGCCTAGACTGGAATATACTGTATATCAGTAATATTCACCTTCTACTGTACTGGTTCGCCCCCTTACTCTGTCTGATTAAGTTCCTTGTACAGACTAATAGTCTATGAGGAATGGACAGAGTAAGGTTGAGGAGATCGGCCTCTCCTTTTTATTAAAAAAAAAAAAAAAAACACACCACAGTGAAGCCATTGCAAACCCTGCTGTCAATGCTCAATTTTGTCATAGAGGAAGAATCGTCTGTAAACTTGTTTTCCATAAATTAGAGGATTTAAACTTCAGATCACTCTCAACCCTGGGTGAATGACCCCTTCTTCAGTGATCCAATCCTTCTTTAATTCCACTTTCACAGTTCTTTTCGGACCAGAATAGCACCACACTCATCTGTTCCTCTTGAACGCTCAAATTCCTTATGAGCACAACGTTTCCATCTTAAGTAACCATAACTCGGATGAGAACCACTTAGGATACCTGGAAACTCCCCATCATTTCAGTATCATATTATTTTTCATTGACTAAGTAATAATAGCTGAACTAGTAGAATAATTAGCACTAGCACTAACATTAGAGCAGAGAAGAACAGTTCAGTGAGTTGTCATTTTAGATGAAGAAAATTGTACAAAATGTGTCGTTCTGAAGTGAATATGAGTTTATTAAAGTTTCTCATAAGATCCCCTTTGCGTCCCACCTCAGGATGGCATGTGGCTCAACTCTGGGTGCTGGCATGATTGTTCTACTAATTGATCTCATCACCCTCTCGTACATGTTCACTATAAAGTTACACAGGGTCACAATACATATAGGAGTGGACTAAACATAGGATAGAGCAGCTATTTTCATGAAACATATTTTTCTGATAACACAGGATAACACAGCACAGGATACTGTGCAATGTTGGTCCTTGTTTTTGGTTGGCTTTTGAAAGTGAGAAATCAGTTCAGAGGGACGTTTGGGTCTTTAAAGTTATCATTATGTTTAAGTTTGACAACACCATAAACAAAAGAATGTAAAATTTAAAATTAGCTAGTCTGTTAGACATAAGACGTTTATTTCCATTAAGATACATTTTGTACATTGGAATTGTCAATATAAAAACATTAAATAATTATAAGAACAAAACATAATTTAATTTTAAGTAAAATGCATCATTTAGGTTTCTTGTCTAATTTAGTTAAGTTTTTTATTCTTATTTTTGTAATAGGTGTCAATATGTCTCTTATATGGGGCACATCTCTGGTAAGTATGTTGTGACTTCAGGGGTTCCACAGGGGTCTAATCTGGGTCCCGTACTTTATAATTTATTTATTAACAATATTGTTAACTGTGTAAAAACTTCACAGATTTTACTTTATGCAGACGACCTCAAATTGTATAGAACAGTCAATAGCCAGCTGGACTCTAAAGCATTACAGGCGGATTTGGATGAAATTGTAGCATGGAGTGTTAAAAATAAAATCTGTTTTAATATTGGCAAATGTAAAGCTATGACATTTACAAGGAGAAAAATATCTCTTTTCAATGATTATTCTATTGATGGTAGCACTCTTGAAAGAGTATACGATTTCAAGGATTTAGGCTTGATTTTAGACCCTACTTTGAATTTTAATCTACACATTTTATCTGTTATAAATAAGGCTTATAGAAACTTAGGGTTTATTACTAGGCAGTCTCATAATTTTCATTCAATTTCAACTTTAAAATCATTGTATGTATCACTTGTTAGGTCTAATTTGGAATTTGCTAGTATAGTATGGAATCCTTTTTTCGCTGTTCATATTAGTTCAATTGAAAAAGTACAGAAAAAGTTTTTGCGCTATTTATATTTTAAAGAAACTGGTCACTTTACTTTTGATATATCATATAATCAGCTTTTAAGTATTTTTGAAATGGGAAGTCTTGAGAAAAGGAGAAAATTGGCGCATTTACTGAGTCTTTTTAAATTGTTGAAAGGTGAAATAATGGATTCATTTTGTCTGTCTAAAATTAATTTTTATGCTTCAACATTTTATAATAGGTCAAGAAATTTGTTTAATATTGATTTTTCGCACACAAGAGTACAGTTTTCATCACCTTTAAACACAATGATGAGATTATATAACTCTTTGTCAGGAGAAGTTGATATATTTGCAAATAATATTTACCAGTACAAAAGATACTGCCAAAGGGGTTTAAATTGATCTAGCTTGAACCAATAAATTGAAATTAATTATTGATATGCATATAGATAAATAGTTTTAAACTTTTAGTCAGCCTACATAAAAAAAAGAGAAAAGCATATTATTTTTCACTCATTTCCTCTCGCTACTATGGAGCCTAGTTATTGTTAATAGAGTTCATTGTTGTTGATTATTTTAATATTTATAATTATTTACTATCACTGTTATTGTTATGCTATTTATTATTTATTTGTTTGCTTGTGTTAATAGTGTTGATTATGTATGTGGCACTAGACTGGACATGAAATCGTGGACTTTAAATTAATTGCATGTCTTCTTTCATTGAATATGCACAGTGTAATTGGTTAAATAACCTGTATTGTGCATGTAAAATAAATAAATAAATAAATATAGCATAGGTAAAGTAAGGGACCTAAATTTGACCCCTGGAGGACACCTGCTTTAACATTTTGTATTTTTGACCTTATTTTCAATACTCTATTTGTTGCTGTATAGTGTTTAATTTATACAAATTGAGATCTCTGTGTTAAATATAATGTGAACCAATTTAGTGCATTTTTTGAAACTCCTAGGGTAGTTAATTTATGTAGCAAAGTACTATGGCCTACACTGTC
This sequence comes from Stictocephala bisonia, assembly GCA_035578905.1. Lineage (NCBI taxonomy): Eukaryota > Metazoa > Arthropoda > Insecta > Hemiptera > Membracidae > Stictocephala > Stictocephala bisonia. Next base: position 55,541 of record JAQJVL010000179.1, read on the forward strand.
GAAGGCCTTAGATAAGTCCATAAAGACTCCAAGAGTGTAACCCCTCTATCAACTGATTCAATTACAGATTCTAAAAATTCCACAGCAGCACTCATTACTGATCTACCTGGACGGAAACCATGCTGTGAGTCATCTAATAAATTATTATCCACTAAATAAAGCATAAATTGCTCATGTGCAATTTTTTCATATATTTTGGAAATTGCAGATAATAGGAAAACTGGGCGGTAATTAGAAATGCATTCTTTTTTTCGTTTCATATGAATAGGAATAACTTTGGATATTTTTAGATGTTGAGGGAAGATACCAGATACAAATGATGAGTTTATTAAGTGTGTTAATATTGGAGCAAGTATTGCTATGCAACACTATTAATATACCCTAAAAAGTTATTTTTACCAAAACCTTACAATAATTCAAACTTTATATATTATGTAGTTTCTAATATGTTTTGTTTGATACTTGTGCAAAAATGATTCCTTCATAAACTAGGAGTAGCGACATATATTTTTTGCAAGATAGAGATCCAACCAAACCTTTGGTGCCGTTCACAACAGACTGAGGGAAACAGGAATATTTAAGATTTAATGTAAGTATTTGAGGTTTTTTTACTAAACAGACACAAAAAATACAATTAATTCTTGACGACTCAAGTTTATCTACGCCAGGATAACTGTGTTTTCTGTTTCTTTACCAAGACTGAAATAGAATTTTTATTTTTCTAGAACAACACTGCTAGAATGAAGCCAGTTTCAGTATGGATGGAATTGTAAATGTGCTTGTCTTTACCAAAGGAACAATCTGGACACTGAATATGGAAGAACTTTTGTTCGTACACTTGTATTGTTACGTTCGAAGTTATTTTTACATATTTAATTCTTTACGAAAATTTGTTTTAACTCGTTCATTATAGAAATAAGTAGATAGTTATTCGGATATGTGGTTTAGGCTACTGTTTGTGGCTTTAGGTTAATTTACATAAGAGTTTGTACATTTAAAAGTATTAAAATTCGACAGCTGACACAGTTTGAAAAATAGTGTATGTACAAATAAAAACATGTTTCCATATAACCTAATAAACCTAATAAATTGAATCTCTACACATAAGAAGTAATTAATAATTATTGTTTAATTTGATCAATTCCTATTACCGGTACTTCGTATTTAAAGATTTTCGATCTAGTTGCTCTGTCCTTTCAATCATGAAGGCCCTTCTAAGATTCAAGATCTTTATTCGTCAAAAATAGTACAAGACTATACAGACATCGTCATACATTATATACATAATAGACAGAAAACAATTAACAAGAAATTATATAATAATAAGGAACATGTGATAATATTAAAAAACAAAATGATTTTCTATATGAAAAATATGCTAAATTAATGGCAATAATGAACTATATCTAAAATTAGGGGAAGAGTATCAATTAAGTATTATCAATTTGTAATAGGCCTACATAAAAAGTATTATTTTTACAACATAAAATGCCATGAGTTAAAAACAAACATTAGCAGGTTAATAAAAGTTAAAAAAAAGACATGTGAAAACATTTTCTTACATAATCTAAAAAACGTGAGTTAATCAAACTTTGAACGTAAACTGTAAAATAAATACTTAGACCTAACATAACTAATAATAACAATAAATAAAATACCTATATACAAAAACTAGAATAATCCTCAAATTGAAATAGGCCTATATCTAAAAGAGAAGCAAAAGAGAATTCAAATAGGCCTCGTCCAAGTAAGAAAACTACCATGTCATACATCACTTTGGGCTATTCAAACTATATACAACAATACAAGATACAAGATACTTTATTTCCATTGACCTTTTGTACAGGAATAGGAGCCGTCACAAATACAAGAATATAATACAAGAATATAATAGAACTTAACCACTAACAGCCTAGCCTACTTAAATCTAATTGCCACATGACTTTCCAATTTTTTGAGTTAAGATATTCATCTATGTCATAGAAGGCATTTTTTGCTAGGTGTCTGTGAATAAAAGTTTTAATTTTTTTTTTTTTTTTGTAAATCTCTAATAGTAAAAGTTAACACATTAAAAATCTTAATTGAAATTAATTTGAAGCTGTTTAAAGTGGCATTTTTAACATAACTAATAATTTGAAAATCACTCATGACTGGAGAGAGCACATTCAGTCAGTAAAAAAATATGTTTATATGTCCTTAAGAAAATTTTATCTTTTGAAATTCATTTGTCCGACAGAAGTTTTAAGGTCAGTTTATTTTGCTTTGGTAAATAGTAAGTTAGAATATGGGTTAAGTTGTTGAGGGGGAACGTATAAATCCTTTTTAAAACCAATTCTTATGTCACAAAAATGCATTATACGACAAACATTTCGTGTGCAAAGAAGGGAAGAGTCTTTTCCATTTTTTTAAATATTTAGGTGTACTTCCCATTAGGCATTTATATGTATATAGAGTGTTGAGTTTTTTTTTTTTTTTTTTTTTTTTTTTTTTTTTTTTTTTTTTTTTTTTTTTTGGAGGGGAGGTCAAAAAATAGCAAATGCTGCAGTTCATTCAATAAGACTAAGAAATTTGAATCGGGTAGCTTTGTTGAAACCGTCGTGTGAAGCTTTTAAGAGATTCTATAGTTACAGTTCTTTGATTTTTTTCAATAAACTTCCTTACCAAATTAGTACTGCTAATTCCGTAGCAATTTTTTCTAAACGTTTAAAAGAATGGTTATTTACTTTCAATTATGATGAACTTGAAACTTGTTTGTTTTAAATCAATCTGTTTTTTCTAGACTCTCCTTCTTGTAAAATTTTTAATTTTTTTGTGTTTATATTGTGTCTTCTGATTTTTTGGTAAATTGGGCCTAAGGTTGGTCCTTAGAGATAAGAAAGCACTAATGAGTATGTAAAATAATAATTAAAAATATGTTTTGATTTTAATACAAATTTTTGCTTTTAAAAAGTTTTCATTTTTATTTTCTGCAACTGATGTACTTGAATTTGTTATATTTTGAGAAGGTAACCTCAAAACAGCTTCATGCTCAGAGGTACCTAGCCATATATCACATTACTAAATTAAATAGATTAATTTGTTTAATGTTACTTTCAATTAAGCTAAAATAGTGTTTTTAAAATATCTTAAATTGTGTTTTTGTTTTTTATAAGCTTAATACTGTATTTGGTTATGTGTGTACAGGCCCGGATTACCCATAAGGCCAACCTAGGCCATGGCCTAGGGCGCAAGCTTGCGGGGGGCGCAGGGCAAGGGATGGCAAAAAAATATTGTATATTTTTATTTTCCTAGACGAGCGTCAGAAGCGAGCGTCCGGCGCTGCCTTGAAATAGAAGTGAAGTGAGGGTTGGGTGGAGGGGGGTGGCCGCTGAATGGCTCACGATCACGTGTCACTGCTATCCCACCGAACCCACGCCCTCTGTGAACAGTAGTCAGTAACAAGCTATCAAGTGCGTGTGGTGTGAGGTTAGGTTATCGTGTGATTTTGTTGTGCATTACGAAGTATTCTTCTTGTTGGGTTTTACCCAAGGTAAGTTTTTAAAACAATTCATAATATACCTTATTTATATAATTTGGTTATTGAGTGATGAGAACGAAGTTTTCACCTGCACCTGCTGTGCCTAACCTCCTGCTTCTGGTACAGCGCCACTGTGTCTTGTGTCATTTATAAAAAAAGTTACAAATACATTTTGTGGCTAAAACTGCGAAAAACAATAGTTTGAAATTAAATATTGATGTACCGAGATTAATTGCTTTGCCTAAAAGGGTTTAAACGTTATTAGATGAGCGAACGAAGTGAGCGAAATCCTATCCCTCAAGTACAGTAGGGATAAAAAAGTTACATGTGAGTCTACCGTCTACGTTCAATTTGTTCATTGTTAAGCGTCTTCGCCTGTAGTTCGAAAATTCTAGGTTCGATCCCTGCCATGGACAGTTAGTTTTTTACAAATCATTAGGGATGGACACGAAACGAAACGAAACGAAACTTTGATAGTTTCGTTTCGGTTTCATAAAATGAATTAGATAAGTGCGTGTGACTTTATTGCATGTTTGTATGCGAGCATTTAAAAAAAAAAAAAAAAAAAAAAAAACAATAAATATGTATAGTTTGACTTAGTTTTTGTGACACAAGTGTTTTAAGATTTAAAAAACAAAATAAAAAATCCCACTCGGACCAAGCCTAAGGTAGATTTCTCGAATCGACGAAACCGAAATAGTTTCGGTTTCGTGTCCATCCCTACAAATCATTAGGTTTTTTATATTTCTTTTAATAATTTATAATATTATATAGTATAATACTATTAAGTTATAATTATATAATAGCTATATAATATATAACTATTATTTAGAATTATTACATTTATATAATATTTATAATTATAATAGTTATAAAATCAGTCTTTGATGAATTTATCAAATTTGTGCCTCAGTTTTGCCAACTAAAAAATAATACTGTACTGTGCGTTTATTATGTATGAGTTAGGTAGTCGGTCAGTTTGGACAGGACGAAGCCAAATAGAGTACAGTAAATGAAAATATGAATACATTACATTTAAAGTCAAATCAGTTCCAATTTCTTGTTATATGTGGTACTAATAATGTCGTGGTTTTTATGCAGGTATTAAAATGAGCCAACCAAAAAAACGCCCATCTGGGGCTGAATTCAGAAAAAGAGCTAAATTGAAAACAGAGGAGAGCAAGAAGTTCTCTGGGACAATGAAAAATTGGCTGTCTAAAGAACAAGATAAGACCCAAACCAAAAAAGATGACGGTTTATTTTTGGACACCAGTACTCCTAGTACTGCTAGTACCTCTGTTCATATGCAGTCTTTTACTTCAGGGACAGAAACGGAACCGGACACAAGATCTTTAGCATTTGAATCCGAACCACAGAGAGACCCCGACCCTGAGAGCCCTTCCAATAGCATTGATAAGCCAACACCACTAGAACATGAACCTGAAATTGAACCATTTTGTTTTGATCCTAGTACTGCTAGTACCTCTGTTCATATGCAGTCTTTTACTTCAGGGACAGAAACGGAACCGGACACAAGATCTTTAGCATTTGAATCCGAACCACAGAGAGACCCCGACCCTGAGAGCCCTTCCAATAGCATTGATAAGCCAACACCACTAGAACATGAACCTGAAATTGAACCATTTTGTTTTGATCCTAGTACTGCTAGTACCTCTGTTCATATGCAGTCTTTTACTTCAGGGACAGAAACGGAACCGGACACAAGATCTTTAGCATTTGAATCCGAACCACAGAGAGACCCCGACCCTGAGAGCCCTTCCAATAGCATTGATAAGCCAACACCACTAGAACATGAACCTGAAATTGAACCATTTTGTTTTGATCACGATCCAGCAAACTGGGTTGTAAATAATGAACTACGTGATTATGTGTCTCAACATGGGATAATTCAAAATAAAGGAGGGAATTTCTCAAAGGCAAAGAAGGAATATGGCAACCGTTTTTGGAGTTTTTCAAGTACACATTTTTATAGACATTTAGCAAATGGGGAAAAACAAAATAGAGCATGGCTCGTCTACTCTGAAAGCAAATGTTCAGTTTTTTGTGGCCCTTGCCGTCTTTTCCATTCAGAATCTCAGTCGGAATCATCTTTCGTGAAAAATGGCTTTAGTGACTGGAAAAATGTTACAGCAAGGCTAAAAGAGCATGAAAACTCAGTTTCACACAAAAACAATACAATCACTTTAAAAGAGAGAGGAGAGAAACTAGGAAAGGTTAATTCCCAATTGACTGAAATGATTGATCAAGAAATGAATTACTGGCAAATGCTACTTCAAAGAGTGGTTGTGGTCATAAAAGCTCTAGCTTCACGAGGATTGCCATTTAGGGGGTCAACAGAGTTATTTGGTTCCAACTCGAATGGAAACTACATGATGTTACTAGAAGTTCTTGCTGAATTTGATCCCTTTTTGCGTGAACATATCAGAAAGTATGGAAACCCTGGCAAAGGACATATTTCCTATCTTTCGTCCACTATTTGTGATGAGTTTATTGAACTCCTTGGCAAGAAAGTTACAGACTATATAATAGAGGAGGCTAAAAGCTCTCAGTATTTTTCATTGATTGTCGATTCAACGCCTGATATTTCCCACGTAGACCAACTATCATTTGTAATACGCTATGTGAAACAAAATGGAGAGCCTGTTGAAAGATTTCTCAAGTTTTTACCACATATTGGACATAAGGCTCTTGACATGTTTAACTCTGTGATTGACACTCTGCAGCGTTACGGTCTGGACATACAAAAGTGCCGCGGGCAATCCTACGATAACGCTTCGAACATGTCTGGAATATATTCAGGACTACAGGCTAGAATTCTTGATGTCAGTCCACTTGCATCATATATCCCGTGTGCAGGACACTCTCTAAACCTAGTTGGGACTCACGCCGTAGATTCTTGTATTGAGGCAGTGTCACTATTTACTCTGCTTCAAGAGCTGTATAATTTTTTTTCTAGCTCTACACATAGATGGGCGGTGTTAAATAATTGCAAAAACACGACACTAACAACCAAAAGCCTTTCCACAACAAGATGGTCTGCTAGACATGACGCTTTAAGAGCCTTACAAGAAGAATGGCCTGCAATTATCAGAGCTCTAGAAATATTGGAAAGTGACACAGATCAGAAGGCTAACACTCGAGCAGAAGCTAAAGGCCTCCTAAGCAGATTGAACCGCTTGGAAACAGCTATAATGGTCAAGTTATGGGGTACTATTCTTTTCAGGCTCAATAAGGTTAACAAATATGTGCAAAATGAAGACACTGATGCATTGGCCGTAACAGAAGTTTTCAACTCACTGATATCCTTCTTTGAAGAGCTCAGAAATCAGTTTGATATTTATGAAAACAAAGCACTTGATGTTAGTGAAACCAAAGTTTATGAGCTTGATAACAGACGTAAGAAAACAAGAAAACTTCAAGATGATGAGACTCGAGATGGGGAAGTTTCCTTTACTACTGGAAGAGACAGCTTTAGAGTTAACACATTTATTCCGATAATTGATAAAGTTAAACAAGAACTTACAGCAAGAATGCATGCCTATGAGGAATTTGTTACAAGGTTTGTTGCAATAATAAAACTCTCACATCTCACGACAGAAGAAATTGAAGTTGAGGTTAACAAACTTCTCAGTGTATTTGAAAATGATTTAGAGCCGGCAATCTTTGATGAACTTGTCCACCTGAGGTCGCACATGTCATCAAACAAAATGGAAAATAAAAAGCCGTTGTCTTTGTACAAGTGGATCATAGGAAACAAATTGGAAGATATCTATCCAAATGTAGAAATTTTGCTAAGAATGTTTATTTGTACTCCAGTAACAAACGCATCAGCCGAGAGGTAAGTCAAACAATAACAAACTTTTTACTTTGTATTACAATTTCAATGCTCAAGATTTTAATATAAACTAAAATAACGTAAACAAATACTAAACAAAGTCTACTTTGTCAGCTTCTTGGGATCACACACAGGTTTTCATGGGAAAGTAAGATTCCACAAATTACTCTAACTTTTTAATATACTACGTAATACGTGTTTTTATGAATCTTTAATCACTTCATAAAATTGAATAGTCTACTTTTTTATTGCTTTGTTTTCTGTATAATTTTTTTTTATAAGTGTCACAATTTAATTGTATTTTTAGGTCATTTTCCTGCTTAAAAAGGATCAAGGAATACCATAGGTCAAACATGACCCAAACAAAGCTCAACTCTCTCGCTCTCCTCAATATTGAAAATGATGTAACGAAAACATTGGATTTCACCAACACCATCCAATCGTTTGCCTGGGCCAAAGCCAGAAAGAGGAAATTTTAAAACGATGTTAAAAGTCATTTCGTTAGTAAATACCGTGTTGTGTTAATAAATGTACTTACTTAATTATACAGTATTGTTTGTGTTATTTAAGTAGTGTTTTCAACATATCCTTTTCTGTATTTCCTTTTCACACATTTGGGAATATCGCTATTATTGACTGATTGATTTAAATTATTTTCTCGCAAATGAATGTGTAAGATGACTGATAATCTAGGCCTAAATAAATAAATAATAAACGAGATATTTGTAATCTCCAACACAATTTTTTTTCAGTTTTGCCGGAAAGGTAGGGCGCACCATTTAATATGCCGAAATTGCCCCCCCCCCCCCCCGAACGTCTGCCGGGAGGGGGCGTAATGTAGAACTCTGGCCTAGGGCGCAAATAGTTGCTAATCCGGGCCTGTGTGTGTATTTGATTATTCAAACTGGTTTTTTATGTAAAGCACATTAATATGTATTGTGATTTATGGTAATAAACTTTCTTTCTTTCTATATATTGTGCGCCTTCACTGGTGCCTGCTTACACTGAGCACGCGAGGAACATGACAGCCCAAACAATTGCATACACAGGAGCTGAAGGCTTCTCATATAGACTATAGTAACAAACAATAACGTGCTTATGTCCCATAGAATTATAAACATAAACATTCCGTGCTTTATAATCAATTTTAAACAAATAAGGGATCAACGTTATAACGTTTATATAAGCCATGTTTCATGTGTCTTCACAAACTTAAATCGTCTCATCACTTTTAACGAAATTTTGGTTTAAAATATGAAAAGGCCGCTATTTTGAAACTAGTGAAGATAGAATTTTTTATTCGGCGAAGAGAAAGGTACCAAGAATATGTTACAAGTTTTCAATATTACAATGTTTTTGTATTAATCATCTAGGAGTTATGATTTTTTCCAGGTTTCGTAACCATTCAACACCTCCGATTGAACGAAGACCATCTAAATCCCCCCTGAAGAGGACGCATTGAACAGTTATTAATTATGTTATCCATATTTTTGAACTTCGACTTTGCAAACACATGACTGATAATTTGCCATTCTCTGCTTATCTTTCCAGTAGTTGGATCTTCCATCGCCCGTGCAAAAGCGACAAAACATAGTCCGCCAAGTCAGATAAAACCACTCGTACACTTACAGGAAATATTTGGTTTATTTTTACCTGTTTTTCAATGTTCCAAAATATTTCCCCGAGTTTTTTTTTTACAGCTTTTGTAAGTATTAGGTCTAAGGAGGATTATTACTTATGTATGTTAGTAATTAATGGCAGCTCAGTTAGTAATAGAGGAGATACCATTAGTATAAAATACTACGTCCTCTTTAGTTCATAATAAAATGTACTATTCCTGATCTTTCTCCTTGAATTATATACCCTGAAAAAAATAATGAAATCCACACGAAACAGATGATCGCGCCAGAAAAGCTTTCTGACTGAGCTACAGATGTTCTGAGTGTGAGACTACCCTCCAACAAATACAACACGTTGAAACATCATATTAGTGCGTGATGCGTGGTTTCCCCCGATGGTGCACTTGGGCCCTCTCATATTTGAGAGCAATTTAAGAATACAACAACAAGCTTAATATCCATTAATATGCTCTTGGATTAATTTAAAGCGCGTGTTGCAGCTGAAGCTATTGAAACGTTTAAAGAAGAGAATAACAATCAATAAAAAACAAGCAAGTGAGGTTATGATTTAATACCTATTAAATTTAGCTGTATCTATTTGTAAGAAGAAGAAATCAACCACTGATTCTTCCTTACTTCAGGGGGGACTTGTACTGAAATAATAGCTGGTAACGTGATGAACATTCACTAATACAAGATATGTTTAGAAATTATCTTAAATTAGTATAGAATCTACTATTCATTGACATCATGGTGCTTAAAAGGCAAGGTCTTTGTTGATGCGCGAGGCGGTGCTGTGGTCTAACCTTAATTCGTGGACTCACGGGAATCCCAGCGGAGAATAACCATCATTCAGTTAAGCACCCAAGGTCGAATAGATCGAAAACGTGTTTTCGCATGAAAATGCACTTTAACAGCCTCATAGAACAATGTCCGGCTAATATTGATTCCTCACTGTATACTTGGCTACGCGCTTTATCAGAGCTTACAGAATCACTACAAACAAAAGCTTTTTATAGAGCAGTGTTAATAAAAGACCTGAGAAAAGAATAAGTTTAGTGCAAACTACGGTCTAGAGTGTTAATTCGTAAGCTGAAGTGACCGGTAACGACCGCGTCAAGGTGCTACAGTGTTTACATCACCAAACGTGTCGTGGCATCCTCAGTGGCAATTGTACATGTTAGACTTCATTATCTCTGCGTAATAGCATTATATTGTCGTTAAGGGTTTGAACAGTAACAGTATTTTTGGATCATTAAATCTTAAAATAACAGACAAGGCTAAGTGCAAGAATTAAAATGTTATAACAATTTATTATTCTTCATTTAGATTTGAGTTGGATGCGCTGTATCCACAGGTTAAAATGAAGATCCGTTCAAACGTTCACCAGTTAGAAATGGCCGAGGAACGTTTGTGTATTCTACGAACTTCAGACTGGCAGGTTTACAAGCAGTTACTTTTCCTGTGTTAAATTGTGTTTCTTTAACTACCATCCTTTTGTCTAGAGCAAATATTAAAATGGAATTTTAAATGAGTGAATATTAGCAGACTTCGAAACAAACCACTATAGTATAGACCCTACAAATTATCAGTCTTAATATCCCATTGAGAAAGAACCACATATGTAAGGATGGGGGAAGTCATTACAATCTTACGTGTGTGGGATGTTAAATTAAACTACCACCTGAAATTTAAATTAATATAGTATTATTATTTTTTTCATTTTAATTAAAATAAGCATTGATTAGAGTATAATTATTTGTAGTTTCTTCAGTAGAACAAACTTATTACCAAAACCAAATATTTTTGTTATAGTGTATAGCTATTATTTTGTTGTGTCCTCTCGTCTGTTGTATAGATTAGTATTTTGTTTTTATAGGGTTAATAGTAAGAAAGAGCCTAGTGGCCCTAAATTAGCACATTTGTTTATGCAATATAAAGACCTTTATTATTATTATTTTGGTTGAGCGGGAGAGTTATCACCTCCGTACGAGTATGGGCGGGCGAGAGTCATCGCTACCATGCATGTATGGGTGGGTCGGAAGATTATCACCACCGTGCGTGTATGTGTGAGCATGAGAGTCATCACCAGCATGCATGGGTGGGTTATCACCACTGTGCGTGTCTGAGTGTGAGGGAGAATCATCACCATCTCCACGAGTATGGGTGGGAGGGAGAGTCATCACCATCTCCACGTGTATGGGTGGAAGGGAGAGTCATCACCATCTCCACGAGTATGTGTGGGAGGCCGAGTCTTCACCATCTCCACGTGTATGGGTGGGAGGGAGAGTCAACACCATCTCCACGAGTATGGGTGGGAGGGAGAGTCATCACTATCTCCACGAGTATGTGTGGGAGGCCGAGTCTTCACCATCTCCACGAGTATGTGTGGGAGGCCGAGTCTTCACCATCTCCACGTGTATGGGTGGGAGGGAGAGTCAACACCATCTCCACGAGTATGGGTGGGAGGGAGAGTCAACACCATCTCCACGAGTATGTGTGGGAGGCCGAGTCTTCACCATCTCCACGAGTATGTGTGGGAGGGAGAGTCAACACCATCTCCACGAGTATGGGTGGGAGGGAGAGTCAACACCATCTCCACGAGTATGGGTGGGAGGGAGAGTCAACACCATCTCCACGAGTATGTGTGGGAGGCCGAGTCTTCACCATCTCCACGTGTATGGGTGAGAGGGAGAGACAACACCATCTCCACGAGTATGGGTGGGAGGGAGAGTCAACACCATCTCCACGAGTATGGGTGGGAGGGAGAGTCAACACCATCTCCACGAGTATGTGTGGGAGGCCGAGTCTTCACCATCTCCACGAGTATGAGTGGGAGGGAGAGACAACACCATCTCCACGAGTATGGGTGGGAGGGAGAGTCTACACCATCTCCACGAGTATGGGTGGGAGGGAGAGTCATCACTATCTTCACGAGTATGGGTGGGAGGGAGAGTCAACACCATCTCCACGAGTATGGGTGGGAGGGAGAGTCTACACCATCTCCACGAGTATGGGTGGGAGGGAGAGTCATCACTATCTTCACGTGTATAGGTGGGAACGAGAGTCATCATCATCTTCACGTGTGTGGGTGGGTGACATTTTTCATCATTCTCGAGTAATACTCGTTGATGTACAGTAGTTTAGAAAATGTATATAATATTGTCTTTCAACAACTAATTGGCCACTCCGTATTACAGTTTGATGTTTTCAGATGGACATTTTTTTAAATGCCCATACACGCTCATGCAGAGATTAGAATTCGGTCAAAACATTGACAAAGTTACCTCTTTCAACAATCACATTAGTTTGACCACATAACTTGAAGACATACTTGTTGCTAATAGAACACGATTATAGTTTTCTGTTTGTATGTTATGTATCGATAGAATACATATGTATTCACATTAGAGATGTAGAGGAGTATATACATTATTACTATATTTATTATTATTATGTATTTCAACGCCAGTGGCACTTTTTATAGACTATACAAACGTTGTTATGGAACAACGGTCCAAATCAATCAAGCTAAATTTAGTTGGACCTCCCGAGATAAGAGCCTGCATTGAGGTCAGGAGTGCTAACCGTTAGGCTAGCAAGAGGCCCTTGAAATTTTTACGGTTAAACAGTCAATTTAACTTTAGCCATTTCGGACATCACAAAAATGACTGTTGTGAAGTCATGAAACTCGTGGTAAAATCGCTACACAGGACAGTGGGATTTCCCCAAGTTACAGTCTACACGGTCCATAAACAGGTATGTTTTTTGTTTTCATGCTTATACTTGCTTATATGTAAAATTATTCGTAACCAGTCATTCTATCTCGAAGTGTAATTGAGTACCCTCATATAAATGTTCATAATATTAATAGTAATAATTACAATATTGTCAATAATCAACAATAGATAAATAACAGTTAGGGATATACATGAATGTAACATACAATATAAAAATACTAAAAATAAAATCAATTTATGAAAGAAACATTTAGTGTGACAGATATAAATCATGGCCACATCTTAATACGTCCCTTTGAAAACATCTGAATCGCCAAACAATATAATAAAGTGTCATAATAAATACCATATCAGATGACCTGGTAAGAAATTAAAAAAATTACTCAGGCCTTTTTAACTTCACTTACCATTTCAAATGGCCCTGCAGGCATGTGCGCGAACTTCATTAATAGAGTGGAGTACCAACCGTTAGATTGGTTGTCATTTTGAACCTCAAATGCCTAACCTAACCCAACTCAGCTGGCCTAAGCCATGCCGGCAAAGGGATTAAAATTATAACTAATAAAGTGAATAAGCATAAATAAATAAATATAGCCTATCAATATATTTTACTGAAATACCCAATATTGTAGAAATAATTTAAAGTAAACTTTTATTTACTATACAATTGATTTGAGGTAAGATAAAGTAAATAGAAATCTTCTTTATCTTATCTACGTAAATAATACAGATAATAAAAAATTAATCAAAAAGTGTATTTTTACTAGATGGGATTATATCATTCAAAACATCAAATTTGGAATTATCATTACTTAAACTTTAAGTTTGTGACCTTATGTTTGGCGACGCTACGTCATTAATCTTTGACGTAGTTTGCTAAAAATTAATTTAATTCTACTGTTTTTTTTCACGCGAGAACAAATTGCCGCCGGGGGTTGACCTCCCACCCTCCATTTGACCTTTCACGGCTCAGTTCTCAGTTATGTGCCAACACGACCATAATCTATCAACCAATCAATTGTAAACCTCAAGTTTTCACCATCACGTACTTAGTATGTATCATTTCACCTGGTTTTGGGATATTTAGCATAAGCTTGTGTTTTAATTTTACTATATATGTAACTCTTTATATTTTAAACGGAAATTAAAAAAAGCCTCCCTGAGTTTCAATTTGTGACTGTCCCATTTTTTGTTTTACCATGGTTTCATTATTATAAGAGAATCAGGTTTTATACAATAGAGAATGCCATTTTATTAATTTTTGCCCATCGATAATTGAACATATATATTGTTTGGCCACTGGTTACCAACGTATATTCATTATGCAGGGTTGTGAAAAAACTATGAAAACGCTTTCACAACTTTTAAATTACTTCACTTGTAAAAGTGAAATCTTGTACATGGTCATGGTTACAAATAACATATTTTTTGACGCCAATAGCGAAATTTCATATTTACAAGGGGACGGCCCGAGATGAGTTGAACGAAAATCCTAAACGTAAGTCTAGGTCGAGTTTGGTATCAAATGAAAGGTCTATTCAAGAGAAATTAACTGTTGCAAACCGGACTTCAAATATCCTTTCCAAAGTAGCAGTCATTTGAATTTCAAAGTAACTAATTTGGAAAGTATTATTGCTCCGCTATTTAACGGTTTTAAGTAAATTATTCTTTTATCAAATCATCTATGGAAACAAATAACGTTGTTGTGAAAACGTTTCCATAATTTTTCCACGCTGTATATATATAATTTTATGTTATTATTATTACTATTTTGTAACTTTTTCAGCTGATATTTTTACAAGGCAGTATTACCGGACAAATTATGCATGTAACAGCATCATGGCACGTCTCCAGAGAGTAGGCAACAAAGTGTCTACGACTGTGGATTTCTTCAGAGGGTGAGACAACGTTCAGCCGTAAAGTGTCTTTGTTCCTACGAATTGCCCCTGTACTTTAAGGTGGTGCCTCTAAATGGCTACATAGTCTACCCCTACGATTATTTGATTTGATATATCTGTACGCTTGCTTATCCTTCCCCTGTGGATCTCTCTAACCCACCACATCAGCGTAAAAGGTCGGTCTGCAGCCTTACCACTTCAAGAATAGCTCGGCATGCAGCATCGCCATTTAACAACATTGCACAGTATCCGTTCTTATATGTTTAACTTCTGATTTCTAATAATATCGAAATATAGTGATCAGACTCAGAGGAAATCAGTCTTAAAGAAGCTTATCCCGCGGGATTTGGATATGCCCTATGTCCAGCCTATTGAAATATCCCAATTAGTTTGAGTGTTCACATTGAAATCATGGTATTCTCCTAGACAAGAAAGTCTTAAACTATAGAAACCCCCCCCCCCGTCTATTGTAGGAGAGGGCAAAGGAGCGGAATCATGTCAGAGTCAGTGAAAAGTACCTTTAAAATGTCACAATTCAACCACTTATGGCTACTTTTTATAACCACGACCTTATTGTATACCTACATCATATGTGAATCTCCTGTGCTGTGTCAGCTTCAACGTCTCTGTCAATCTCTATATAAAAAGATCAGACAGAGAAGAGGTAAGTCCTAAAGGCAGGTTTTACACAGGTTTAGCCATGTAAGAACATGCCTTACAGACGTTCTATGTTGTATTCAAGTGAGTTTAGAAATGTTCTCATTGAATAAGGTTGTTCTCCAAATTAAAAACATGTTAATTAAGGTCTCGAAAAATCTCTATGTCTACCTTAAAAAGGATGCGAAATAGCGTCTGTATCACTAGTTGCTCGCCGTGTTTACACGTCCCTTGCGATATGAATACAGTATTGCTGTTATTCTACAGATTTTTCTTTCCCCTGCAAAATTTTGCTTATAAGATGCATTATAAGATTTGCGAGTTTTTTGTCGAGAAAAGAATATAGGTCAGTTATCATAGAGTGTAAAGTAGTCGTGTTGAATCACATACACACGTTAATAATCTAGCTCTACCTAAGTGTAAAGTAGTCGTGTTGAATCACATACACACGTTAATAATCTAGCTCTACCTAAGTGTAAAAGAGTCGTGTTGAATCACATACACACGTTAATAACCTAGCTCTACCTAAGTGTAAAGTAGTCGTGTTGAATCACATACACATGTTAATAATCTAGCTCTACCTAAGTGTAAAGTAGTCGTGTTGAATCACATACACACGTTAATAACCTAGCTCTACCTAAGTGTAAAGTAGTCGTGTTGAATCACATACACACGTTAATAACCTAGCTCTACCTAAGTGTAAAGTAGTCGTGTTGAATCACATACACACGTTAATAATCTAGCTCTACCTAAGTGTAAAGAAGTCGTGTTGAATCACATACACACGTTAATAATCTAGCTCTACCTAAGTGTAAAGTAGTCGTGTTGAATCACATACACACGTTAATAATCTAGCTCTACCTAAGTGTAAAGTAGTCGTGTTGAATCACATACACACGTTAATAACCTAGCTCTACCTAAGTGTAAAGTAGTCGTGTTGAATCACATACACACGTTAATAACCTAGCTCTACCTAAGTGTAAAGTAGTCGTGTTGAATCACATACACACGTTAATAACCTAGCTCTACCTAAGTGTAAAGTAGTCGTGTTGAATCACATACACACGTTAATAATCTAGCTCTACCTAAGTGTAAAGTAGTCGTGTTGAATCACATACACACGTTAATAATCTAGCTCTACCTAAGTGGAAAGTAGTCGTGTTGAATCACATACACACGTTAATAACCTAGCTCTACCTAAGTGTAAAGTAGTCGTATTGAATCACATACACACGTTAATAACCTAGCTCTACCTAAGTGTAAAGTAGTCGTGTTGAATCACATACACACGTTAATAACCTAGCTCTACCTAAGTGTAAAGTAGTCGTGTTGAATCACATACACACGTTAATAACCTAGCTCTACCTAAGTGTAATGTAGTCGTGTTGAATCACATACACACGTTAATAATCTAGCTCTACCTAAGTGTAAAGTAGTCGTGTTGAATCACATACACACGTTAATAACCTAGCTCTACCTAAGTGTAAAGTAGTCGTGTTGAATCACATACACACGTTAATAATCTAGCTCTACCTAAGTGTAAAGTAGTCGTGTTGAATCACATACACACGTTAATAATCTAGCTCTACCTAAGTGTAATGTAGTCGTGTTGAATCACATACACACGTTAATAACCTAGCTCTACCTAAGTGTAAAGTAGTCGTGTTGAATCACATACACACGTTAATAATCTAGCTCTACCTAAGTGTAAAGTAGTCGTGTTGAATCACATACACACGTTAATAATCTAGCTCTACCTAAGTGTAAAGTAGTCGTGTTGAATCACATACACACGTTAATAATCTAGCTCTACCTAAGTGTAAAGTAGTCGTGTTGAATCACATACACACGTTAATAATCTAGCTCTACCTAAGTGTAAAGTAGTCGTGTTGAATCACATACACACGTTAATAATCTAGCTCTACCTAAGTGTAAAGTAGTCGTGTTGAATCACATACACACGTTAATAATCTAGCTCTACCTAAGTGTAAAGTAGTCGTGTTGAATCACATACACACGTTAATAACCTAGCTCTACCTAAGTGTAAAGTAGTCGTGTTGAATCACATACACACGTTAATAACCTAGCTCTACCTAAGTGTAAAGTAGTCGTGTTGAATCACATACACACGTTAATAACCTAGCTCTACCTAAGTGTAAAGTAGTCGTGTTGAATCACATACACACGTTAATAACCTAGCTCTACCTAAGTGTAAAGTAGTCGTGTTGAATCACATACACACGTTAATAATCTAGCTCTACCTAAGTGTAAAGTAGTCGTGTTGAATCACATACACGTTAA
Source organism: Stictocephala bisonia (assembly GCA_035578905.1). Classification (NCBI taxonomy): domain Eukaryota; kingdom Metazoa; phylum Arthropoda; class Insecta; order Hemiptera; family Membracidae; genus Stictocephala; species Stictocephala bisonia. Next base: position 73,129 of record JAQJVL010000179.1, read on the forward strand.
TAATCTAGCTCTACCTAAGTGTAAAGTAGTCGTGTTGAATCACATACACACGTTAATAATCTAGCTCTACCTAAGTGTAAAGTAGTCGTGTTGAATCACATACACACGTTAATAATCTAGCTCTACCTAAGTGTAAAGTAGTCGTGTTGAATCACATACACACGTTAATAACCTAGCTCTACCTAAGTGTAAAGTAGTCGTGTTGAATCACATACACACGTTAATAACCTAGCTCTACCTAAGTGTAAAGTAGTCGTGTTGAATCACATACACACGTTAATAACCTAGCTCTACCTAAGTGTAAAGTAGTCGTGTTGAATCACATACACACGTTAATAATCTAGCTCTACCTAAGTGTAAAGTAGTCGTGTTGAATCACATACACACGTTAATAATCTAGCTCTACCTAAGTGGAAAGTAGTCGTGTTGAATCACATACACACGTTAATAACCTAGCTCTACCTAAGTGTAAAGTAGTCGTATTGAATCACATACACACGTTAATAACCTAGCTCTACCTAAGTGTAAAGTAGTCGTGTTGAATCACATACACACGTTAATAACCTAGCTCTACCTAAGTGTAAAGTAGTCGTGTTGAATCACATACACACGTTAATAACCTAGCTCTACCTAAGTGTAAAGTAGTCGTGTTGAATCACATACACACGTTAATAATCTAGCTCTACCTAAGTGTAAAGTAGTCGTGTTGAATCACATACACACGTTAATAACCTAGCTCTACCTAAGTGTAAAGTAGTCGTGTTGAATCACATACACATGTTAATAATCTAGCTCTACCTAAGTGTAAAGTAGTCGTGTTGAATCACATACACACGTTAATAATCTAGCTCTACCTAAGTGTAATGTAGTCGTGTTGAATCACATACACACGTTAATAACCTAGCTCTACCTAAGTGTAAAGTAGTCGTGTTGAATCACATACACACGTTAATAATCTAGCTCTACCTAAGTGTAAAGTAGTCGTGTTGAATCACATACACACGTTAATAATCTAGCTCTACCTCAGTGTAAAGTAGCCTTGTTGAATCACATACACACGTTAATAACCTAACTCTACCTAAGTGTAAAGTAGTCGTGTTGAATCACATACACACGTTAATAATCTAGCTTTACCTAAGTGTAAAGTAGTCGTGTTGAATCACATACACACGTTAATAATCTAGCTCTACCTAAGTGTAAAGTAGTCGTGTTGAATCACATACGCACGTTAATAATCTAGCTCTACCTAAGTGTAAAGTAGTCGTGTTGAATCACATACACACGTTAATAATCTAGCTCTACCTAAGTGTAAAGTAGTCGTGTTGAATCACATACACACGTTAATAACCTAGCTCTACCTAAGTGTAAAGTAGTCGTGTTGAATCACATACACACGTTAATAATCTAGCTCTACCTAAGTGTAAAGTAGTCGTGTTGAATCACATACACACGTTAATAATCTAGCTCTACCTAAGTGTAAAGTAGTCGTGTTGAATCACATACACACGTTAATAATCTAGCTTTACCTAAGTGTAAAGTAGTCGTGTTGAATCACATATACACGTTAATAACCTAGCTCTACCTAAGTGTAAAGTAGTCGTGTTGAATCACATACACACGTTAAAATCTAGCTCTACCTAAGTGTAAAGTAGTCGTGTTGAATCACATACACACGTTAATAATCTAGCTCTACCTAAGTGTAAAGTAGTCGTGTTGAATCACATACACACGTTAATAATCTAGCTCTACCTAAGTGTAAAGTAGCCTTGTTGAATCACATACACACGTTAATAACCTAGCTCTACCTAAGTGTAAAGTAGTCGTGTTGAATCACATACACACGTTAATAGCCTAGCTCTACCCAAGTTTAAAGGAGGCAAGATAGAGCAAAAATTTATCGGAACTAAATTGTAGATTTTGAGAAATTTGATGCTGAAAATGGCAGTATTTTTTTAATGGGAAACTTTGTTTTATTTGCTTCAGGGAAAAGAGAAAAAGCTGTTTTTAACTTTTCAAAAAATTCCGCACTAAAACAGCTGCCATTTAAAAACTATTACGTGCTATTACGAAGGACATTTTTTTAATTCCCTCTTATTAACAACAGTCCAGCCTCGGAGCTTCACTAGTGTTTACGATACAGTGATTAGTGTGAGTGGTATTTGGCATTTATTACTGTTTATATCGTCGTACGTTAATAAGCTCTATGCAAATGCCGATTTAATATAACATGAGCAGACAGTATAATTTATCACTGCGAAAGCTTTGCTTCGGACAATCCATGACGAAAAATAAATGGAACCATATTCCATTGTTTTTGTTTTATATTAAATCTCGTAAACTGTAAAAGCCATCATTCCTTTTTTTTTCAAAAATATTTTAAGCTTTTTACTATAAAAAACATTTACTTGGATCAAATGTCGATGAGGTCAGCAATAGTTTTATTGTACTTGTTTGAATTTGTGTCATAAAATGATAGCTTCAAGCATAATAAAAGCTTGCTTTCCTGGAGCAAATTGGTTTTCTTAGGAAATCCAACAAAAAATATGTTTGTATTTGAAGCTGTCACACTACGTAAGTGTAAAAATAAACAATATTTTATTCGTTATTTTGATTTATTTCTAAGTAATATCTAATCTGCTTCATTCAACATTACTTTCTTCGATTTAAAAAAGACGCCTATGTACAAAAATAATCAACAAAGGATAAAAATAATTTAGGATTTCATAACCTAAAAGTATTTAGATACTTTCACTGTTCAAAATTCTCTAATTAACAGGTGATTAACTGCAGACCGCTGTGAATTCCCTGAGCAATAGAACCTAACTCGCTTATCGCAATGCTTATACACAAACAATTACTAAAATAAAAGTAATTCTTATAATATTCTACCTTACTTTGATTAGCGAGAAATTCTTATATCAAATTGTGGCTTTGAGTATCATTTCTTTTAATCGGCATTCTTATCAATAGTTTATATACAACAAAAACAACAACTATAGCAATATCTTCAAAGAAATGTGATACTATATTTATTAATATGTTTTAATCTAGTTGGCATTTATATTTGTATTTTATTAGGCAAATAAATATTTTTTATATATTTTTTAAGGGGTTTGTACCTTAGATTCCAACTGAGAGGGGTTTGGTGCTAAGGCTGTTTATAAAATTATTGAATAGTAATTTTGAACCATCTAAAATTATACCTGCCTATATCCATTGATTTCATTCATAATACTTCCAGTGATGTTCACACATTCTCTAGTTTACAATAACGAATATCACATTCTAATTACAGAATATTATTATATATAGGATATTACCAATGTTGTCTAAAAATTCAATTAAGTTTTATCACGTAAATCACTTAAAAATAATCTACTGTATTTAAATCAAATTGGTTTTAAAATCACCGTATTTATTTACGCGTGTTCAAGTACGTAAGGTGCCGTAACTGTACATTTCATAAGAATTACAACGTCACCAAGTAATTCATTGTAAGACCTCTAGAAGCCAAGAAATCGTTGTTTCAGGAAATTGACACGAACGTTTTTCCTGATTTGTTAAAATTCTTATAATTATCAAACTTGTATAGAAAACATTCCTGACAGCCACCTTTTAATATATAGGGTGGAAAAAATATGGAAACGCTTTCGCAACTTTTGTACGACTTCACTTGTAAAAGTGAAATATTGTACATGACCATGGTTACTAAGAACATACTTATTGACATCATTAAAGACATTTCATCATTTCAGGAAAACGGCCCAGGAGGCGATGAACGAAAATCTTCAACGTGAGCTTAGGTCGAAGCTTACATTTGGTATTAAATGTAAGGTCTATTCAAGAAAAATTAATTGCCGCAAACCGGACTTCGAAAGGTTCATTCTTTCCAGAGTTGCGGTCATAGTAACTAATTCAAAGTAACTAATTTTAATAATATTATTTCTCCGCTATTTAACAGTTGTTAATTGTTCTGGTAAAAAATTACACTTTATTGAACATAATTATTAAAAAAATTAAATTATCAAATTATCTATGGGAAAAAAATTACGTTGTTATGAAAGCGTTTCCATATTTGTTACCACCATGTATAAATGCGATACATCGACGAGTTTTTTAGTAATACAAGTGTAAAGTTCATACACAGCGAAAACTAGTTTAAATTCCAGCACCTTTTTTGTTCCATCTACGATAAAAATTATTAAAACTTATAGTACAGTTAAAAAATGTATAAACCATAAAGTACAATTAAACGAGGAAAATGATGGCGTGATTGGGTTTTCGTAGGCCTTATAGTCTCTTAATAAACAACCTTCAAATTCGGGTACTTATTATTTCTGCGCAGACGGTAACTTTCCTCATGCCATTATCATGTCAGTGCGCACTAGAGAGACATGTCAGTATTGCATAAATTTATTTGGAAAAGAATAACACTCTTAATAGGCGATTTAACTCTGACCTTTTCAAATAATTTAACATTAAAATAATCTAATAATAAGACAGATGCAGTTATCCTATAGGTAGTTTAATAAGTTTATTTTTGGAAATTTCTGTCGATACATAAAATAAATAATCTACACTGAAAAACACAAAAAGTAAAAGTTTTCAGATGATTCAAACAAAGTGTTTTCTATTAATTTTATTAATTAATTGTAATTGAAAACAAAGAAGCAGCAGCAGAGGAATTAGGTGATGGGTATACGATGGGAACGATAAGACTGGCTAAGGGTCAAGGCCAGCTGGCTGGTCAGGGCGCTTGCCTCAGACACTTAGTGACGTGTTTTCCTGGTTTGTCCAACATGATTCCGTCAGCCGGTTCAGTCTGTGCCGTGCCAGCGGGGCTGCCCTCGCCAAGTTAGGAGGCAGTCAGTGCCTTCCGAATCTCGAGTCATGAACACTGTCATACCTGTGTTGTTGTGGATTTCCATAGGTGGGTACATCATGAAATAATTTGGATTGTGTTTTTTAGTGCTCTTCCTCTTAGATTGTGAGCGATTCTTTCTCTAAATGGACGTTTAGTTGAGGTTAGAATGTATCAGTGATATATTTTATTTAACCTACTTGTAAGTATCTCTTCACTCTTTGAACCGGAGTGTCTGCATTTGTGTGTGAAGTATCTCTTTGCCACAGGAGAATTTAGGATACTTGAGAGTTGCGTCTATGAGACGAAATTCGCAATGCAACCTATTTAATAACACTCATGTTATAGTTGTGTACATTCTTTTTCAAATTTCTAAAGTACTAGGCAAGATGGAATATTTAAAAGAATTTATTTCATTCCAAACAAACTGATAATAGTAATTTTGATTATAAACTCATTATTCTACTGTACAATAACGGTTTTATCAATGTTTTACTAAACCTTAAATATAATGTGGTATTTTCCCTGAATTAGTGAACACATTGATTAAAAACATATTATATCTTTCCTTTTTCAAAATGTACATACCCTACTACCTTCTTACATTATACTTAGCTACAACTTTTATTATTATATACATCTTTACAAACTTGTTGGAACTTATTTTTATTTACAATATGCCTTTGAGAAAGTTGTTATACCAATTATAATGTAAAATATTCTTATTTTGGTTCTTTCCATGTGGCCCTTTAGTTGTTAGCACAGAAAACAACTTATTTTACTTAACAAGTTAGTTCAGTGCTTGTGATAGAATTTACCTTTTGTAAATGAAGATTACATAATCATAATATAACCACTACATGCAATTTTCTTAATTACAAAATGCTGTTGACACCTCAGTAAGTAAGGTTCAAGCCTCTCACTTTAATGTTTTCTCCGTTGTATGTCAATATATTAAGTACACCTTAATATAAGGTATGTTTAATAAATGTATACCTTATATTAAGTATGCATTTATTACTTATTTACAAAGCATTAATGACTGTTTAATACATTTTATATGGAGGTTATTCAATAATGAAAGAGGCAGATTTATCTGGAGATCAAAATTTGTATATATACAAAATGGAATTTTTTCAGCTTTTTAACATGCACTCATAGTGTTTAATTAGCTTTTTTATAAACACTGTGAAGAAGTCCTTGACAGTGACAGAAGTTTTGAATCTGTTATTTGGCCAGATTATCCACAAATGTTTTAACTTCCTCCTTGTTCAGGAACATTTCCCCATATATACCTAATGCCTTCTTCGGTGGGCCAAACAAGTGGATATCAGATAGGGCTAAATCAGGAATGCAAGAGGGTTGAAGCATGACCTCCCAGCCTCTTTTAAGATGGTTTCCTTCTTTTAGTTGCTTGAGAACTTGCATTTACACACAAATTAAAGAATCACACCTCGCTGATAAAATCCACTAAGTTTGTCACTCATTGCTGGCCTTAGCTTATTCTCATGATGCTTAAAATGTGTTGCCTGTCTGAGTAGTATTGGCTGTTTATTGTATACTGGCGTTCGAGACAACTGCACAAACTGCCCTTCAAAATTCACTGTCATCTTGACATTTCTTGCGGATTCTTGAGTTCTGAATTTTTTAGGACCAATGCTATAAATGTTTACTCTCAGTGCTTTTCATTTTGCTTTCTGATTCAAAGTAGTGAACTCAAGTGTTGTTACAAGTTAAAATCTTATTGATGAAATGCACATCTTCTCATTCACAAGGTTCCTTCAGCTACGAGCACAACCTCTTGTCTTTGTGCTGCAGCAATAAATCCTTGGGGTCTCATATATAACTTTTTTTGTGATATTTAAAACTAATAATGTAATGTAGTGTTCATATGTTAATTTAAACTTGTGTACGTCATTTGCACTGTACCTCACCTATGTGCTTGAATGTTTTTATCAATTTTGGTTTCAAGTGATAGATTGATCAGAACAATGTTCACTAATCACTGGGTCAAGGCAATTTTTAAACTAATTCGCCCTCTCATAAACATTATTATGGTTCATACAGCTTTCTCCATATACTGTAGTGATTTTGGAGAAGATATTTGGTGGTTTCTCATCTGCATGAAATAAAAAGCAAATCACAGAATTTTGATCAAACAATTTGTTATTTTGAAGCACATAGACCTACCATTGTAAACTCAATTTTAGGTTATAAACATAGCAGTTGATTAACCAGCTGAGTAATCCTTATCTCAATAACGGTAAGATAATATAGAGTTCAATTTGTCTCTTTAATTATTTAATGGTCTTTGCATATAATAACATTATTTTGCTAATATTTCTTACTTGCCAATTTTTAAGTTGTTTAGCAGTTCTGATTATCAATATCTCCTGAATAGATTGATAGTTCTCAAAGCCTTCTTTAATGTCACCCACTGTTACACTGCTGATCTGTTTTATGTAGAGATTTTATTTCAATTATGAAGGTTTTCTTGTGAACTCTCTAATACTAAAAAGGGAAGGACGTAATCCACTTTTTTCTAGCTGTGTTAAAAATTCTAAGGAAACACATTCGCTTAAGGGTTAGCAGAAATTAAAAAACTGGTTTAGTGAAAGACCACCTCTTTACTTAGTAAAAGATCCTGGAAACTTTCACAAACCTATACAATCACAAGTGCTTCTCTCCTAATATTATGTTATCTCTTCTCAGTGTCTGACAAACGTCGAGATACATACTATAATGGTTTCCAAACTTCATCGTCATCTTCCTGATTGAGAACTGATCCTAACTCAGAAAGTGACAAACTTGCAGATACTCTGGTCTTTCTATTTGTTTCAAAGAATGCCAGTAAAGGAGGTTAATTCATTATTTTCTTCATGATATGAACACTTTTTTCTTTGTTTGATTTTCAAATCCAGGCATTATGTTTCTGCAACAGATCATGCACAGGTCCTGTAACTGTTGCTAATTGAGGAAAAGATTTTGAATAATAGTCCTGTAACATTCCCAACACTCTACGCACATCTGGTATATTTTTAGAGGCTTCAAGATTCATTATAGCTTTGGCCTTATCTTTGCATGGGCTGATTCCTTTGTTTGAAATTAATTATATGTCCTGAAAATTTCAGTCTTTTGGTTCTGAAAACACATTTTGATTCATTAAAAATAATCTCAAGTGACTTAAGTTGACTTAACACAGTATTCAATCTACTGTCATGTTCTTCAACAGTCTTCACATAAATATTAGACTCATCTAACAATGTTAATACCCCTTCCAGGCCTTGAAACAGCTTTGTTATATTTCGGTGGTATACCTCTGGTGCACTTGTTATAACCATAAGCAGTCTGTTAGAGCATTATCTGCCTATGTGCATGATTAATGTGGAAAGTAGCTTCGTTTCCAAATCTAGGTATCTGATAGTAATCTGACTGACAAGCTAATTTTGAAAAATATTCTGCGTCTTACAGCTGACCCAGTATATCGTCCACTGATGGCAGCATCAGTCTTTCCCTTTTGATAGCCTTGTTCAGCTGTGTATAGTCTGTGCAAATACAAACATCTTTGTAAGGTTTCGGAACAACTACCATCCCAGTTACACAATCAGTAGGTTTATCAACTTTAGATATGACAGTTACATCTGCAACACTCTCTACACAGAATGTGAGTAGACGGCTTCCAATAACTAAATCTACTTCCTATGATTTAGAATGAATACAGTTTATGTTTACATATGACTTTTTACTACTGATTGCTATTTCTTTACTGACTACCTGTCTCAGTTTTTCTTCTTTCACCATTCTCAAATTTAGATTATCTTTGGTTTGCATTTCCTTTGATTGTCTAGTATTGTGGATTACTTGTATGGTTTTAGTTATTACCAGTTTATCCGTGAGATTTCCAAACTTATACTTTATTAACACATGAAGCAAGTCCTTAATGAACATTTCAACAAGCTCTCCTTTCTACTAATTTCTTCCAAAAAACCTTGTACATTCTATATACTAAATTTGTTTTACCTTTAAACTAGTCATTTAGACTATCTATTACATTATTATAAGCCAGTCCTTTGGAGGAAAGATCTGTTCAAAATTTCTTCAGTTTCGTCCCCTAGAATACAAATCAGTGTGCTCACTTGGAGGCCATCTGGTGCTTCATTCAACTTTAGAACAATTCTATATTATTCCCAATGCCAATTCTGCCAATTGGGATTTTCCAATCCGGTTTCCAGAAGTATTTACAGATAAATATGTTGCGTTTTCTGTATGTGTTCTATACACACCATTTTAAACCGTTAACAACTTATTGAAAATTATTAATGGAAAATAGGAATAACAACATAGGTATGAAGCTTACATACCTGATTTTCGTTCATTAATGTCTGCATGTATACTGTCAGGCAGGTATGTAGAAGACGTCTTAATACAGAATACAAAAGGCAAAGAATAGTTTTTGAAGTTTCATGAGATTTAGTTGCAAAATGGTCTTATGGTTCTTCATCACTTCTATGATTAAAGAAAAATGTAATAACTTACTTTAGTTATTACATTTAACTGAAGGATATCCAAAGCTTATAAGTCATGTAACTCACCACAATTATTTCATCAATAAATCTAACTAAACAGTACTTCTGTTATTATAATAAGTGTTTTTAAATAAAGTATTCAAATTCTCCTTACTTATAAATTCATGTTTCAGGTCATTCAAGTCTATTTTCTACGGCTACTTCTATTAATAACGAGATACTTCAACGTTACAGGAGGCAGTCACCTTGTAAACCGTAAGTTAATTTATCAGTTGCTCTAACTTTTAAACAGAATAATATAAATAAGTAGATCTTATGAAAAATTCAATACTACCTCTGTATTGTTTAAAGTTTGTTAAGGTGGTACAATCGGTTTTCGGTGAGTTGATTATTTTTCAATTTTATGATCAAAATAAGTTAGTGTACCATCCCTTGAGACAGAAAAAATACAACAGTTTTTTTAACCACTACATTAGAACTTTTGGCCTTATGAAGTGGTGAATTTAGCTGATTTAAAAACAAGCATAAGACAAAACCGTTCAAAGTACAAGTTTAATTTTTTATAACTACGTTCATTGCATTTAACTGAAGTGATTAACATGTATTTCATTTTTTTAAATGTAAAAATATATATAACTTTAAAGGTAAAAAAATACTTCTTTTTAACATTTAAAAATTATAATTATAATTTAAAAATTATAAATATTTTTATATTTTTTTAAAAGAAAAACATGTTAACCCCTTCATTTATCTGTAAAATTTGTAGTTACAAAAAAATTAAACTTTTACTTTGAATGGTTTTGTCTTATCCTTGACTTAAGATCAGCTAAATTCACCACTTCATAAGGCCACAAGTTCGACGTAGTGGTTAATTTTTTTTGAATTTTTCCTGTACATTAACTAATTTTGATTATAAAATTTTAAAATAATCAACTCACCGAAAACTGAAATATTGCACCACCTTAATCCTGAAGTGCAGTCTGATATTTTTACGTACAACTACCAAACATGAGTTTGTTCTTCTATTAATTAAGTTTCATGAAAAATGTTATTCTTATTCAAGAATGATTAGTGATGATGATTTCATTTAGTTATGTATTAGAAACTGCTTTTAGTTTTGAAAATCAATTAATGTATGGTATAAATGTGTATATTTTCTTAAAGATTTTATACGCTTTGGTTGTTGTTAAAAAAAATTCATTGTTATTTATATATAATCAAGAGAAAAATTTATAAAACTAAATAAATTGAATGTACTTATATTATTCTTTTTAAAATTAAATTAACTCTTTAAAAAGTATAGTTATCTACATTTTTAGTAATAACTACAACTAGAGATGGTTATTAACTATGGTACGGTACTCATATAAATACTACTTCTTATCTCACACTTCGTTTGCAATATATAATTCCCAAAGTCTCATTTACGTTTTTTTCCAGATCAGAATTTAAATGTTCCAATGGAGACTGCACAGCAACCTTTAACTTGTGTGACGGCGCGAAAGATTGTTCCGACGGATCTGATGAAACAAGTACAGTATGTCAATCTAATAGGTAAGAAAGTGTTATGTACTAAAAGCAATATATTATTATGTTAAGTCATATTAAGTTATTATATCACCATTAAGTTATTGAAAAACCATTGTTTATTATTATATGATGCTAATTATTCTTTGAAAATTAAATTTCTCTTTATTTTGTAATTGTATTGAATAATAAAATATTAATTAGTTTTTCACATAGGATAAAGTTTATAAAGCTCTACCTTTCATCAATTCTTAAAAATAAAATAAAAACTGTTCAAAAAGTTAGTCATGAGATACATTTTCCATTTTGAAATTCTTATTACATAAAACTTTTAATTAATTGGGTGAGTCAGTGGCCTAGCAGTTCAAGGTGTCAGGACTTTGAGCCTGAGTTAAAGATAGGTTTGAATCCTGACCTTGACTGGAAGTTTTTAATAGTAAAATTTACATTTTACTGTACTGATTCTCTCCCTTGCTCTATCTGAATATGTCCATCTCACATATCAATAGTTTATAGGAAATTGGCAGAGTGAAGTTAAAATAAGATTGGCCTTAAATTAAAAAAAAGTAGTTTTAGTTGATAGCTTTAACCCTCAAATGGTTACTCTTTGGTTTTCCGACGTTGATGTGCAGGTCTGGTAGGTTATGCATCGGTTTTCCAATGACTAGACATTGTTGTAAATAGACAACAGCAGCTGGCTTATTTGTAGTGTAAATATCGCATATAATATATCGTTCTACTTTACTGTTCCTAATTTATCGCTTTAGATGATTTATTTCGTTCTTGTTCTATACTTCTATAATTTTTTTACAAAATATAGTTGCTCATACTACATTGCAAAGGCATTTTTTACAGGTGCAATTATTAGGTTTTATATATATATATATATATATATATATATATATATGTAATATACATAAATGTACATATGGTATATTATGTATATTACATAATATTATATAGGAATACCGTAGTATATATATTACATAGTATATAGAATAGTACATATTCTAAAGGAATAGTAGGAAATTCTCTAAAATTTGGCTATTTCGGAACTTTAGATCAAGTTTTTATCTAATTTGTAGAGGGGGTGTAAACTTTAGAAATTTTTATAGTTTTTAAAAATTGTTTTGTTTGTCAAACTTTATATTTACACATTTCTTAGTAAATCTGTTGCAGTGTTTTATTCCTAACTCTCTATTTCATACTGAACAAGTAAATATACTACTTGATATCTTTTTATTGTAAATTATAGTTTTATGATTTTTCAAAAAATAAACACTGCAACATTAGCAAAACAGGCGTAACCGCAACAAGTGGTTTAGTGAACCATTAGAGGATTAAACTGTCAATAGTGTATCTAGTTAAAGCTAAAATTTTATCGTGTGACAGTCTAATTCCACTCAGAGTTAAACACATTTAAGACAAACGTAACTGTGACTATTCATTGGACTAGTCATTGCAGACTTAAAGAAATCGGCCACATTGAGGATGTCTTGTCATAGCATAAGTGAAATGAAGCGTAAGATAACAAATACGGACACAACTCATAAAATACTATTTCACTCACTTACTCAGTTTCAACTATCCCTGGTATAAATGCTATCAAGTATAAATTTTTAAGTGTGTTTTTAATCAAGAGTGCTCTCAAAAAAAACTTAATTAAATTAATTAAATTAAGTGGGAAAGGATCATCTTGCTTGGTAATGGGAAGACCAGAGAACCGTGTTTATGAACTCATATTTATTTAAACATTATTAAATTTAAAAAAGTCATCTTGTTCAATTTAAAATTCTAATAAACTATACCAGACACAAATTTTATATGTATTTAAATTATTACTAGGCAATCAAACAGAATGTTATATTAGAAATGTAAGGAAGATGAGCTTGACTTTTTTTATAATTTTGAAAGACTCATATCCAACTAATGAAATATTTATTAGTGTGTTATTTAAATTCTGGAAATATTAACAGCGAATCATGATGCTCTCTTACTATGTTAGATGAATTTAACCTGAAAGAGCTTATGTACAATGAAAACATTGTAAATATTGGAAACTTTAATTATGGACTAGCCTGAGCACCACTTTCCTACTATGCACTTTGAACACACTCTGTCATCCCCTTTGTTTCCAGCCAATCCCTCCATGTTCCGTCAATACATGGATGGCCTGTTATTCGTCATTCAGAATGATGTGTCAAACAACTTTTTGGCTACAATAAGTTATAAAAAAATTTTGACACGTCCACCAATCAAATTTATGATTGGTGGACGTGTCAATTGAACTCTGTACAGCATATATGTCTTAATGAATTTTATTCATCGTAGAGATATAAGCAAATATGAGGGGCGAATGATTGTGGTGAGAGTAGATGAACAAGTCTAATCATTTTTACTAAGTAATGTCGACTGTTACTCAGAAAGAGCTGTTTATTAATAGCCCAGTAGCCATGGTACTTGCAGCTTTACATGAAATCTGAACCATGTAGTATTGGTCTGATTTTCAGCTAACTGACAAGTCTGACACTCGCTTCTCTTTTGTAACAACATCTGAACCTTGACTATTATCCAATATGGGCACCCCAAACATCTCTAGTAGTGTCCATGTTGATATCAACCATTGAGCAGACACCATGTCAGTATTAAGAGGACTGAGCGTAGAACCTACCCTCTACAATCTACAACACTTGGCTTCCAAGTAGCTGGGTTACAGAACTGAGTCACTAGTGCCGACTGTCATTTATTTATTTATTCCCACAGCACAAACAAATTTATAATGATTCATGTGTTTCAAATGCCAATAATGATGATCATGACATTGCTTGATTGCCAAACTGCTTTTTTGGTAAAACGAGGATACAGCAGGTCAAATAATTAAACTCTGAGCATATTTAGACTGGGACAGTGTCCATACAGTACCAACTGCAATGCCAACACTACTCTGCTCAATATAATAGTTTTACCAGTGAAACCCTCCATAAATATGTGCATGGCCATAGACACGTTTTCAAAGCTCAACTCTACCTCGCCCATTCTCTTCTAAACAACCAAAACTTTAATCAATGTTATTCCATTAAAGTAGTCATATCCCTTCCATCCCATGTCAATATTTCCTAACTCAGAAGAACGGAATTAGCACACCAATAGATAACAAAATGCTGTGACCCTGCTGTAAATAACATCAGTTAGAGCCCTTGAAGGCTTCCGCCCCCTCCCATTCCTCATCTATGAGCAATTATTAACAGAGTTTATACATGTTTAAGGTATCTTATTTCATAGGCTTAAGCAGCCCATTTGAGATGCCACTGAGGATGCCACATCACAGCATGGGTGACGGTGTAATATTGTAAATAGCACCTTGACACGGTCGTTACCGAAAGCCTTAGTACTAATAATGACACAAATTAAGATAACATGTACAAACTATGTTAAAAACTGTTATATTTCTTAGGACTTCCCCACCACCACTGTCACTTGCCAATGGGCAGTTGAAACTGAGAAAGCCTCTTTTTCATTAGAAAAGGTGCCGGTGGTACTGAAAATTTGTGTTATGAGTTGTACCTGGATTGTTTCCCTATGTATTGTGTGAGTCGATTTTTCTTCTCAGGTAAATTTGCTAATGACCTATCTCTCCTATTATATTAATACTTATTAAAATATTGATTTGAAACATTGTATATGCAGTTAAAATCAATGCATAAACAGACAATATTCAGTCTATACCTACTAAAAAGCTAGGGTTAAGATGATTTTTTTCTCAGCATAGTCTGCTACCAGCCCAACCTTAATATGCATGCATGCAGTGGTATTGGCCCACCCACCTGGCCAATCAAACTGTAATTTATTTAGTTCTAATACTTATATTAGAATAAATTTAGTTTCTAGGCATAGCACAGCTCAACCAAATGTATTTGTGCATTTTTTTCATATAAATTGCACGAAAAACATTTATATTGTTTTTCATTCCCAACCATTTTTCTTTTCTAGATAGTTTGAACATTAATATAATTTTAGTTATATTTAATACACCAAACAACAGATCTTATTTAGAAAAAGTTAAACATAAATAAAATAAATAGAACCTTATGTATATTTTAGGTGTCCTCCATTATCCTTTCAATGTTCGTACGGTGCTTGCATTGACAGAGAGTTAAAGTGTGATGGGAAATCAGACTGTGCAGATGGATCAGATGAAAAATGTGGAGGAGGAACTTCTTCACCCTGTGGGTTAGTATTGTCATATGTTCAGGACTCTATTCTTGTATGTTTGAAATTAACTGTATAAAGATTAAAAAGTTACTATGAATATTGTCTTTCCTTCACATAATATAACAAAAAAAACAAAAAAAATACTTTTTGAATTGTTGTATATTAATTTTTTTAATTTGAGAAGAAAGTAAATCATAGCAAATAGTCATAACATATCCTATTAGACAATTATACATTCCCTCTCCTAAAAGAATATATTCTCCCCCAAAAATTACATAGACGGAAATTAATTAGATTGAGAAGGTAGGTTAAATAAAATTTTAGTATTAAAAATGATTTAAAGTTTTTTTTGGAAAATTGATCTAAAGTTTTTTGAAATTTAATTCTATTTCTTTTGTTAAACCTCCTGCTCCAAAATTAAAAGCCTTTAATTGCTAATGTTTCAATAAATTACATATAAGTTAGTTAAATCTTGAACCTTAAAGTGTGTCTCTTTTATTAACTATGTATTATCACATTTAAACTTATGTCAGATGCATGTTGAAATATAATCTACTATAAGTGGCGTCAGTCGTACTTAAGGTCAAACAAGGCAATGCCTGAAGCCTCGCACCTTGAAGGGCCTAACAAAAACACGTTTCTGTGGATATTAATCCAGATCTGACCTCTAATCTTTATTGAAGACACACACATTAACAATAGGACCTTTCAGAATTGGTTACATTTATAATAAACATATGTAATATCATATGGTACTTTAAAAATTAAATTTAAAAGTAACATTTGGCAAAGAGTTTATTTTGGTTATCAAAGTATGAATACGTTGGGCTTGATTTTGTAATGATAATAGCTGACAATATTGAAATCAGAAAGAAGTTCAAAGAAGAGCAAGGAAGAAAAACTATATATTTACTATGTAAAAAAGTATGACATATGCTCATGTCCAAAAGTATGAGATATGCTCATGTCCAAAAGTATGACATATACTCATGTCCAAAAGTATGACATATGCTCATGTACAAAAGTATGACATATATTCATGTCCAAAAGTATGACATATACTCATGTCCAAAAGTATGACATATGCTCATGTTCAAAAGTATGACATATGCTCATGTCCAAAAGTATGAAATATACTCATGTCCAAAAGTATGACATATGCTCATGTCCAAAAGTATGACATATGCTCATGTCCAAAAGTATGACATATGCTCATGTCCAAAAGTATGACATATGCTCATGTCCAAAAGTATGACATATGCTCATGTCCAAAAGTATGACATATGCTCATGTCCAAAAGTATGACATATACTCATGTCCAAAAGTATGACATATACTCATGTCCAAAAGTATGACATATGCTCATGTCCAAAAGTATGACATATACTCATGTCCAAAAGTATGACATATACTCATGTCCAAAAGTATGACATATACTCATGTCCAAAAGACATTTACAGAAGGGATTACTTTAATGGAGTGATTGATACGATAAGTGGAAATGGTAATTCTAGATTTACAGAGTTATTGAAGTGAATAAAATGTTGGATTTTTACTAAAAAAAATAAATCTTTCAAATAAAAATCTGATGACAATATTCTTTGAAGCTGCCAAAACCTTTAGCAAATGTATATTGTAACATCTGATAATGTTGTATCCTTCAGTCCATGACCTTTGGAAAGGATCTTATTATTTAAAATAAGAACACGTGTTTGTATTTTACAAAACTGATTGCCAGGAGAAGGTAAAAGTGTCATGATGGATTAAGAAGGACTGAGAAGGAGTCTAGGTATGTTGAGGTGGTTGTTATCACGCACTAAATATTAATACAAACATGGATCAATACTCTTATTCTACAAACAGCACAAAATGAGATTATAGTTACATTTATAACAAATTGTAAATTATAACAATTAAATATCTAAACATACTGTATGTTAATAATGTATAGCAATACATTTCAGATAATATACTCGGATCTAGTTGCTGAAGAGCTGTACTGAGACTTAAGAATATGTGTGGAACTCAGGAAAACAACAAATAACATACAACACAAAAACAAATAACAACAAATAGATAAAACAACAAATTACTCTGTGAATATATATGATCAATAACAATCTAGTGAATATATTGAATATGCTACTACCTATGTGGTCTTACAGATTATTTTAACTATCCGTCGCATCGGCTGAAAGGACTCAAATTAAAATTTCAAAATTAAATTTTTTATTAGTCTATTTCACATTTTTAACTTATCCTACAAACGTTGTTATGGGACAATGGTGCAAACCCAACAAGCAAATGTTTATTGGATCTCCAGTGATTTGAACCCATGACTCTTTGCATATGAAGCATAAGTGCTAACCACTAAGCTAGCAAGATGCCTAAGTTGATTAAGAATTACCTTCATTCAACAATGTTCCAAGAAAAACTTTCAAGCTTGGCCATTTTGTATATTGAAAAAGATGGAGCTGCTAAACTGAACTTTTTTGTAATTGATGAGTTTAGCTCTACTAAATGCAGAAAACAGTACATCAACTAACATTTTTTTACCTACATTTGTGTAACATTTTAACAATAGTATGGTTGATAACCATACTATTTTGATAACTATTTTAGATTTATTTTAGAACTATCAGTGTGTTTTACTGCTGTGTCAAATAAATGTTAAAATAAATAAATTGTTTTCTAAATTATAAGCTCTGTCTCTCAATAGTTAGGTTTTAAGAGCCTCAGGAATTCTCAGACTGCCACTGCCTACTATTAGTCCCTAATGGAATTTTTAATATTTAGTGATATTGTAGTTGCAGAAATTTTGTTTCACTCATTTCTAATAATAGTAGTATGGTATGATTTGTTCAAATAAATAGTATATGTTCTAATGCCGTTTGTCAAATAAATAGTAGTATAGTGGATGTAAGTTTGTAAGTACGTCTGCAATTAGCTAATGTCAAAATGAACAGTTTCAATTGCCTTACAGAACAATGAATTTGAGTTTATATCCATTTTCTTTCTTTCTTCACAAATCAGATACCCCATCTTGATAAATACCTTATAGAAATGGTAATATTTACTTCTGACCACAGCCCTTTTCATAGACTAAATTAGTAAGACACTAATCAAACTTCTTAAAGCTACTTGAATCATTAGTAAACCGTTTCCCATGTGAAATTCAATTAAATAGCAACAGTTTTTAAAACATGATTTTCAGGTTTCTGGAATGATCCATTACAAAGCAGAATTTACGGATTCCATTTTTGGACTTCTGAGGTGCTTTAAAACTTGGCTTGGCAAAATCATAAAATGCCAATTTCAAAATCTGGACAGATAAGAACAATATTCTCTGGGTCATTTCTGGAAGTTTTAAATAATACTAATAATAAACTGATTTGATGTAATTGATTTATACGCCAATGGTATGTCTACTCAGCATTTCAGTGTTGTTATGGGACAACTGTCCAAGCCATCAAGCTAAATGTAGTCGGACCTCTATTTATTAACTACTCATTGGGACATTCTTTATTAATTTACTTTCTAAAGTGTGGGTATATCTTTATGTTGTTTTTTTAGCTTTACAAAATACTGTGGTACACAACATCATGGGAAAGCCAACCACCATGTACATATGAAGCATAAAAAAGTCAATTTTCTCTTTTTTTGTAAAAAATAATTTGAACAGTAAATTTTCTTCTTATGCTTTTTTACATCAATTTTGTATTTTTATCACATACAAACGTCCCTTTAATCGTATAAGCAAATTGACGATTAAATATTGTTTCCGTTTTACTACGGGAAAAATGTTTAGTATTGTGTTTAGTAATTTTAAAATGGTCATGGAAAATAAAAAATATTTAATACTTAATATACTCTTTTATTTTAGTTCTGGAAAATTCCAGTGCTCGAGTGGTCAGTGCATTGATCAGTACAGTCGTTGCGATGGAGTGAAAGACTGCAGTGATGGATCTGATGAGACGAGAGAACTGTGTAGGAATATAATGTAAGTGGCAGTATTATTATTCAGTATATGAACAGGACTATAAATGGTACATAGCTGAATGTAATTATAAACACTTTTTTATATCAAATTATGATTTATGTTTCCAATTTAATAACCATAAAAGCCTCAGATTTGGTCAGAAGCTAAGTTTTTAAACATCATTTATGAAATGAAAGATGTAAACACTTTTGGATCTGAGATCTACGTCTAAACATATTAGCTGCGCCCAGTCAAGGGGATGGCTGGTAGCTCAGTAACTGTATGGTGGCTCAGATCCAGAGTGGTTGTTTAACCCTTTGAATCCAGGGTATTTTTTAAAAATATCTGCCAAAAATCCTAGCATTTTTATTGTGGTATCTGCCAAAAATATCGGGCCTATTTTGCCAATTTCGCAGTATTTTACTAAAAAATTAATTTTTCGCTTGTTTTTTAATAAAATCTCGTGATTCTTTTACCACTTTATTCCAAATAAAGTGTACTACAAAAATACATAAATATAAAATAAGTATTTAAATAAAAAATTTTTGTAAAAAAAAAGTACTTACCGAAAAAAAGTTTTTGCGAAAACTTTTCACTTTTTGTCCATGAAGGAAGTAGTAAAAAATTAGATATGACAAATATGATTGTATCACCTTGAAGCCCATTGTTTATTTAACAACTTCATAAAATTTCATCACTTTATCACAAAAAATAAAATAGACAATAATAGTTGTCAAGCTGTCAGCTGACCGCCATAGAGATCGACGCGAATTGCAATGCTCAGTTGATTATAGGTTATAAAATAATTCAACGTGCTAGATAAAGTTCAGAAATAATTTATACATAAACTATGATTCTTTACGGTCAGCTTAGTATAAAACATGTGTAATTTTATCATAATTTAATATTAGAAAAAAATTTTTTTGCGAAGGTTCGTATACACGGACGTCGGGATTTCTTGCAGATACCCTTCAGGTCCGTATATACGAACGCCGGGATTTCTTGCAGATACTTTTCAGTTCTTATATACGAACCTCGGGATCTTAAGGGTTAATGGCTAAGGCCTCGAACTATAAACTGCAAAGCTGAGGGGAATTTTTGAATCTCTAGCTGAGCTAACTGTCTGTACTTCTCTAGTTAAATAATGTTCAAGTACTAGCCTGTGGATTGACTGTGTGTGACTTGCCTGCAATAAACATGTTAAAATATTGCATCACAACAGATATCGACTGAAATCAAATGAATAATCATAAGTTTATTGAAAAAAAAAATAGTGAATATTATACAATTAATTGTTAATACATGCTATTAATATTACTCTGTGGCAACTGATTCAAGGTGGTTTCTAAACATTCACCCCCAGTTTATTTAGATTTTGTTTTTTTTGTTTTTTTCAGAAAACCTTACTATCACTTTACAAAATAAACTGAAACCTTACCCAAAACCCAAACTAAATTTTTTATTTGTACATGCAGTATATATAAACTTAACAATTACTTGTATTAGTGAAATAAATCTGATAATAATGTTGTTTTGGAAGTTATTCAACTTCTATTATTATGTATGAATCTATTTTTAAGAGGAGTAGTTATCAGGATGTTTTTTTTCTCAAGCACTTCTGAATGGGCAGTTTTGATTTGTCCATGTATATGTGAAACATGTTATAAATTTTGTATGTTTATAGACAATGTCAACATACTTACTTCCTAATCTTAAACATAAGTCAAAAGTCAAAACTCATCTTTATTAATACAATTCCTTGAGAATAGTTACAGCGTCAATAGAAAAATTAGTAAGTTAGTGTAAAAACAAAATGAAAGCTTACAAGAAGTAAGTTGTGAATTAAAAAAATAAAACAAAAATAATAAAAGAATCAGATTTGATTATTGTGTTTTATGCAAAATTAAATTGTCCTCTGTATAAATTCTTGTATACATTAGTAACAAGTACACTGCAAAAATAAGCACTTGTAAAAAATGGAGGAAATAAATTGAATTCTATTTTCTATTCTTCTTCTATTCTATTATATTTTCCTCCGTCGCTTACATCAATGTTGACTCTTGTAGAACTTAGTTAAGCAAATCATTACAGTGATGAGGTGTGCGTTCATGTTTGAATTCACAGACGACTAAGCAAAATTGTTAGAACTAAGAACTATATTTTTTTATCTAAAATCTACATCTGTAAACAATATAAAACATATTATAAGAAACAACAAATTGTGCATAGTTTGTTGAAAGAATGATGCAAAATAGTTAAAATTAAGTGATAGATTCTCTGTCATAAGCACGTCTGATACTGCCACCTGCAACTGTTGGACCTGCTGCATTGTTAAAGCCCACTCATCTATGTATCTGTAGAATTAGTTATATGTTTGGCTCCTTTAGAAGTTATCGGCTGCATTCGCTACTTATTTCTTTTGCCTTCACACTGTAATGCTTTGAATCCTTATTTTAATCCTTTGGTGATATCGTGGTCAAAATGCTTAATTTTCATCAAAGATTTTTTGTTGTTATGAATATCTTTCGTTGTAAAGTGTTTACAATTATATAAAATCAATGAGTTGATGCAATAACTGAAGCAAATATTTTCAGTAATTATATTATTAAATTAAAATGATTTATTGTCTTTCATGGATAAGTGGTTAATAATTCAGAATTGTTGTGTATGTCCACCACTTGTAAATTTTGGGTGTATGAATCTCGATTTTACAATAGGCACTTTACTATTTTTAGTTATAAATGTCATAACTGGATGTGTGGAGTGAAAGTATATAAAAATTATTTTCTTGGTCTTCTCTTATGCTTTCAAATCCTTTTTAACTCAATAAAACCATACCCCACGCCGCATGCCACTTAGTGTATTCCTTTTAAAATCATGGGATGATGAGCAGCGGCAGGTATGATACAGAGTTGGCATATCTGTTGGCTTCTTTTGTGAGTGACCTAACTTTCACTCTGCAGCAGATATGACCAGGTAAGTACATCACGATTCACCACTGGTAATACAGCATGTAAACATAAACACTTAACTAACTCAGAACAAAAGTAATACAAAAAACACAGTAAATGTAAAAATAATAAACCATTGTGCGATAAAACTGTCCAAACTGCACTTAAATTTGTGCTTTAGAGAAGCTGGTGTTTAATAGCAATTCTCATAACCATAATCTGAGCTCAGACTGACGTTATCAAAATTGGAGAGTAAAGTGGCTAGTAACTAGTTCCCAGCCTGTAACTACAGGCCACAGTGGTGTAAGACCACCACCCTCCACTAATTGTGTGGATCATTGAGGTCAGAATTCTGGCCTAGCATCAGCAGCTCAGAGCAAGCCAGATATATCCTGTAACTACAGGCCACAGTGGTGTATCAGAATCAGAATATTTTATTTCGTTAATAACATGAGTTACATGAAATAAGTCAAACTTTACAAACAAACTTAAAATTATAAAATATTTGTTCCCACATTCCTAACCAGCACACCCTGACAGGAATTCATCTACTGAGTATGGGCACTTTTCAATCAAAAAAGATTTAAGTTTAAGGATGAATGCTTTTGAGCTGTCAATGGATTTTAGTTGTTGAAGTAGGGAATTAAACAATCGTAAAGCAGAATAATGGAGACCCTTCTCTCTAAGTGTAAGCCTGTGAATGGGATACATCATATTGCTTCTGTTCCGAGTGTTGTACAAGTGACCACCTTTAGCTTGAATAGTTTAAATTACAAATTAGACATTTTAGGATAAGTTATGATTAATAGATACTAAAAAATAAACTTAAAATATACAGTATATTTGTCTTACAATGAAAATTATGGTTTTTAACACCATTCAGGACTGAAATGAAGCCAATTTACTGTCCTTAATCAACCCATCGGTCTTCCTTGAACTCATCCAATGAATTAATCATGTAGGCATATCTTGACATCAACCTTGAGATGACAAATGCTCAAGTGCCATTGATATAGCTGTGCCTCCCTCAAGATGTACTGGTATTTTATAATGTAAATGTACCAATCAGAACTACCTCATAGCTTACAGTATTTTTTTCTTCATGCATACGCCTATTATGGCAACTTATGGGAAAATTGCTCTTGAGCTCATCAAGTTTTTGTTTGAGAAAAAGGCCACTAGAATTTTCTGGTTTAGTAATTAATTTAGTAAGCTTTAAACACAATTTTCTTAAGTATATATTTTATCAGTCCCTTGTATTTTCATGTATTGTAATTAGTGTGTGTAGGCAAAAATAAATTCCAAACTTGAAAAGCTATTCATAGTCATAATATTAGGAAATCAAGCATCTTGAATACTCTGAACAGGAAAATATTCCTTACAAATAAGATTGTTCAATCAACCACCTAATAGTAGGTTTAATCCTAAATCTGGTGTGTCACTCACTCCTGAGTTGTTGGAGTCCTTATTTGAAATTGACAAGCCTTTTCATAGATCAAAATAATATAATAATTAATGTTGTATTATATCATTTTTCTTTTCAGGAAGTTAAGTTACGAAATTATATGATAAAAATTATTATTAAAATATTAAATTTTGTGAAAAGAGATCACAACATTTCAAAACTCTAAACAAAAATATCCACTTTAAATCATATATATACTGTAATAGGATAGTGCAAAATCATTGTAACCAATTAGAAACAGACTAAATCTTACAAATTTTATATCAGATCATGGTCTTTTTATTAGCTATTTCCAATTTAATTCGTGGATTTTTGTTTATAACCGGTAAAATGCAACTCTGGTGAAAATTGTGTATCATTATTTTTAAGTTTTTAATTTTTATAAATATAACCCTGTAAAAATATAAAAATTTGTGTTGTAAGATATAAAGTTTTTATTAAAAAAAAATATAGCTTAATTGCTCTAATTCCATTTTTATGCTGTCTATAAATCAATGAAAAGCAAACTTTATCACAGAAAAATTATTGAGAAACTTAGACTACAACTGAACTAGTATATTAGAGTCCCACTAATCTGAACAGTATTGGCAAAAGATTTTTGAAAAATAAAAATTCAGTTACTGTAAGGACCGCTACTTTATAATATTTCATGTTCTTAACTGTTATTAAACTTTTCAATTGTTACTTAAGTTTACAAATAACAGTTAAATTTCTTTGCTTAAAAAAAAGAATTCCTCTCCCTCGAAACAAAATTATGCCAGTGTATCAATTGAGATCGCGTTGGGGTGTTGCTCTACGTATCGTAGTGCAAGATTAGTGCAGCTGCAGTGTCTGTGTGGGTTACAACAAAACTGAGATATGTAAACACACAAGTTCGAACTGTTGATAAGAGACTGACAGTGGGAATTGTGAACAGTGCTGTCTGAGGTGGCGTGAGAACTCCAGAAATATTTACATGACTTCCGTCAGGTAATTACGTAGCCTAGTGGGGAATGCAACGCAACTGCATCCAGTAGCACTGGGCCCGGAATCAATTTCCGCTAATGATTCCAACTTTTTGTTTTGAAAAACAGTGTTTTATCGAAAGGGTTCATTATCTCCTTCTTATCATTTTAGGCTCTAATTGCGCCCAAAACTAAAGTAATATATTAATTTTAGGCATGTTATATAAGTTATTTTTTATCAAAAGGGTGTTTTAAGAAAATTGGTTTAATTTGAAAGGGGTTTGGTCCCAATTATTTCGGATTACTGGAAGTGTACTGTACCGTTAACATTTTTAACAACATAAATCCCAAAAATAAATTGAATATTCAACTTTAACAACATTAGGTGACTACAACGATTAAGTTCTAAGATTTATTATGTAATAAATTTTATTAGGTATAATATATTTTACAAATTATTATTTATCATATAAAACAACTTAAACACTTGTTATATAGTAAACTATATAACAGAACAAATTGATATAGTTAAGTAATAGAATTTTATTTCTGTTCATAAATATCAAATATATAATAATTACTTTAAAGAGAATGGGTTACTTGATATTCCTCAATCCAAGACTCAGATTAACAAAAAATTTTAATTTCAAGGATTAGGCCTGTAATAATGACTGTATCGAAACACTTGGATGTATTGTCATTTGATAGGTGAAGAACTATTCTAGTAGACCAAAAGATGTTTTTTTTAATTTACTACATAATTTTTTACAGTAAAATAATTGAAACTTTAAATGTAAATTTTTATAATATTTAATTGAAAACTCATAATACTTATGGTCTACAAGATTGGACCTTTATTAATTGTACAGTGTTCCTTTTAACTCACAAATGGTGCAGTTGAAATAGAAAAGCATGTTTAGCCTACTATGGTAAAATTGTATGTAAACCATAGGACTATTAGCTTCCCAGTGGTGACTTGGCAGTTTGGGAAACAGATACACTAACAAAAACATTTCTAGAACAGATCTACGACCTAACTCTATATGTTCTGAAAAATTCTGATTTATTGAAGTTTAATTCTGAAGTTCACTGCTATAATACTCGCAGTAAAGAACTAGCTTCAATAGCCTATTGTAGGCTAACTAAAACCATAAATAGTCACACTACAGTAGCTCTTCAGCTATATAATGTGCTAAAGCCCCTAATTAAAAAGCATCCTGAAAGTAAATTTAAAAAACTGTTTTACTCCTGGCTTTTAAACAACCCTTTTTATTGCCTCCAAAAGTTTTACTCTATCCTTCATGCAGATAGTTTTTAAATTAGACACAATTTAAGTACATATTTAAATAAGAAACAGTTTTGCATAATCTTTTTTATTTGAAATTTAAATTGTATAAACTAGTAGGTCTACTTTAATGATTTATTGTCTACTATGTATCATAAATTGTTCTGTATCTATTTATTATTTTGTATGGGTTTTGAATTAATTAGTTAGTATTTAAAGTGCATTAAATTAATTGTTGTTTTGGTGTTTGTTCATGGATTATTGTTTTGCAGTGGTATCTTACTATGCTTCATTTGTTTTCCTATGGTTTGTTTATGCATCTACATTTTGGCAAACATTAATTAATTTTTGAAAGCCCATTATGACTGTATTTCATGACTGACTTCTGTAATTATAATTCAGTTAAGCTTAGATTAATATTTATGACTTGGCAGCTATTGCTGTATATTGACTTTGTCAAAAATTTGTACAAATTCGTATGACAATAAAGATTTATTATTATTATTATCTATTGTCATTTGAGCCATCTAAGTAAAAAAATATGCATTTTGTTCAAGTGCAGTGTTAGTAATTCAGAGGTTTAACATTTGAGGTGGTGAATTATAAAACAACTGAGAGGTGTTGTTTTACTTGTCAATTTTAATCTAGCTGTATTGATGGATATTGCTTTAAATTTAAAATTTTAGGAGTAATATCATCATATCATAAGTTACAGTGAATATCCAGATGGGACTAGAGTAGTGCAACAGGTTGTACGGTTTGATGTTGTGTTTGGACTGATAACTGGAGCTGAAGTTGACGGATTTATTACCAATGTACAGCCATGTATTTTGATTTTGTTTTGTATTGTAATTTTTTTGTATTGTAATTTTTACCTATGAGCAACTGAAACTTATTTTAATACACGTTAGTTAAATGTCATTTGTTCAAATATAAAGTAAATGTGTTTATTTCTTAACAACTACAAGCTTGTTCCAGATGTCCGTCAAACAGTTTTCAATGTAATTATGGAGCCTGCCAGGATAGATCTGTGAAGTGTAATGGCCAGTCGGATTGTGCTGATGGCTCTGATGAGATTGGCTGTCCTGTTACAGGAGCTCCTCCCGTTGTAGATACAAACACTAGGTTCTTATCAACACGTTTATATCATATCTAGTCTTACATGTTAATGCAAAGTATAATATAACCTTATTAATACAGCCTATATCATTTAGGAAAATGAGATTAGTCATTTACCTGTAGATTTTCAGTATGAAAAAAGTGCAAAAGAAATTTTTTTAGTGTAGTGAAGTAGTGATAAGAGATAGTTTTAGTAGATAATTTTTGCATTGATATTTTTACTGGGCTAACCAATTTCCTTTTTTCCTGACTATCTTGGTTGGCTAATTTTTATTTCGGAATGCGTTTGTACTGATTATTTTATTTTTTTTTTTTTTTTTAGATATTTGTGAAGTTTTGTAAGGAGGTGTATATTATACTGGAAGCTAAGCTGCAGAGAAGGGAGCATTTATTTTTGTGAGAATGAGGAGTTTATTTGCCTTTACATTTTAATTTCCTTCATTATCTCTATTTAAATCTAGATTTAAAGATATTTAGATTTAAGGAATGGTCTTTTCTTCTTGGTATAATGGAAGCAAAGTATTATAAATGTCCCAACTCGTAAGCCCAGCAACTCTTACATTAGTTGATATAAAATAGTTGATAGCCGTATGATATAAAATATTAGATTCTGTATCTTAAAAAACATAAACTATTAAACATTTTCAACTTATATTACACCAAATTGCTCATTCAAGAACCCACCATTATAAATTTAGTACGGCCTTAACCATCCACGTAAAAAACTGTTAACTTTAGAAGGTGAATGATATGCAGAAGGTATCGTCCATGCAGGTTTTATTAATATCATATAACTCTTACACTATATCTTTTCATCTTATGGTTTCTGTACTTTTAATTATTTTATATCGTAGATATGGATATGTTTTTGTTTTATCATTATGTTTGTTTTGTGCCATAGCATATTTTATAAGAGAACTTTTCAAGAATTCATTCTAACATTCATTGATAGAATTGTTGTTTATTATAAAAATAAATATTGTGCAATTTCCAGTTAAATTTAAATATAGGAAGAGTTTTGTAGATCAAAGTGTGATGGATAATATTTTTATATTAGAAGATGATTGTGGAGTTTTATATTATGAATGATAATTTTTTGTTTTAGTTTTGTATTATGTTTCTTCTATCTAGCTCATGTTCTTCAATATCCGATTTTGTACTAAAGCTTGTAAAGGAAGAGAGTAACAGCGTTGTATTGGAAGGATTTATTATATTGCATTCAGTAACAGTCAGAATCTGTCATTTAAAGATTTCAAAAAAGAAATTTGGGTCTGACACATTTCACAGTAAAAATGTCAGGTTAAGGTGAATAGGACGATGTAGAAATGGTGGGAGCAAAAATTCAAAGGAGGCATAAAACTAACTGAAAGTTTCTTAATACGCATATTACATGTTGGTAGAAATACAAAACAAATGAATGTCACACAACACATATTTCATTATGATATGAGTACAAAATGTATAAAGTATATTGGTGATCAATGTCAGTAAACCACATTTACCTTTCTCAGACCAGAGAGATGCACAAAGAAATCTTCCTTACATTCCATGTCTTGAGTCAGGTAAACATGGTCAATTTCGTGAACTTATTAACGCAGAATGTGCTATAAAGGCAATTCCCGAGGAAGAGGATCGTGAATTTGCCCGTTTCAAAATGTCTAAAAAACTCAAAAAATCTTTTAATAATAGTTTATCCGTAAAAGGAACTAACCTCTCAGATATTCACAAAAAGGAAACTGTCACCCTTAAACGAATAAAAGATAAGTTGATCCAGAGTAACGCCACCTTATGAAAAGCCGATAAGGGAAATACAACCGTCATTCTGAACAAAGTCGATTATGTCAAAAAGGTAAACGATTTTTTAATAGCAAATAATATCACACCACTGACTAAAGATCCTACAAAAACCTATCAAAGGAAAATAAAAAAGTTAATTAACGAGTCGAAATTAATCTTGACCAAAGATGAAGCAAAATACTTAAAAGTAATGAACCCCTCTGCACCTAGATTCAAAGGCTTGCCCAAAGTTCATAAAACCGGAATACCAATCAGACCATAAAAGATTTCACTTCTGCACCCACCTATAAAATAGCGAAAAAGATGGAAAAAATTCTGCGTAACCACATTAAACTAACTAATAACTACAGTCTGAAAAATTTGTTTGAATTTATCCATAATACAAAAGATATTAATATTCAAATGCATCAAACCTTAGCATCTTTTGATGTAGTAAACTTATACACTAATGTACCAACTGTCAAAACCATAGAATTAATCCAAGATAATTTATCAAAGAACTCCACCCTATTGCCTGAAGCCATTTTAGAACTTGTAATTCTACTGAAAGAAGTGTTAAAACAGAATTATTTTACATTTGAAGGCAAATATTACTACCAATCGGACGGCCTAGCCATGGGTTCGCCCTTATCTGACATCTATCTCAACTACATCGAAAATGAATTTATTTTTTCCGAAAATAATAAATACAGAAATAAGATCTCATTATACAACCGTTATGTAGATGATACCATTATGTTATTCAATGGGAATACAAGACAGCTGAATCTATTACTAAATTACTTAAACAGCATAACGCCCAAACTCAAATTCACCTTAGACACTGAACAAGATGGAAAAATCAATTTTTTAGATATAATTATTGAAAAGAAAGACAACAAGTTCCATTATATATAGCATTTACAGGAAGCCGACAACTTCGAGCCAAACAATACATGCTACTTCCTACCATCCAATGTCACAGAAACTTGCTGCTTTTAATAGCCTCACTCACAGAATGCTAAAATTTCCCTTATCGCCTACTGATTATAACAAAGAATTAAACTTAATAAAACATATAGCGATTTCCAACGGATATGAAAGCAGTATAATTGACAGGATCGTTTCCAAACACAAAAATAAAGATAATACAGTTTTAGTTACTGGACCCCAAGGAAATAAATACGTGTGTGTGGAATATAATCATTTAATCCATAATAGCTTAAAGAGGGATCTCAAAAAACATGGTCTCCAACTAGTCTTCAGAACTATAAACAAAACAAAACATGTGTTGTCATTAAAAAAGTCCATCGAAAACAAAACAGATAAATCCGGCGTGTATAAAATCTCTTGTATGGACTGTAAGAATTTTTATATTGGACAAACGGGGCGAACCTTTGCTCAGCGTTATAAGGAACACCGCCCTGACGCCCGAGCAGACAAACAAAAGTCGACCTTTGCTCAACACTTGGTTGACAAAAATCACACCTTAGCCGATTTAACTAATGGCTTAGATATTTTACATATCTGCAACAAAGGAAGCAAATTAGACTCACTGGAACAATTCGAAATTTATAGAAGTTTTAGTAATAACGATACAAAAGATTCCGTACTTAATGAAAAACTAAAATTTAGGTCTCATTCTATTTTCAACACAATTATGTCTCTAAACAGTGGACCTGGACAAATCGACCATTGCCCTACTGATAACAGAAGAGTGGTGGGAGGAGTAACCTAATCGAATTGTTTCCAGTCTGCTTCCGATCACGCCGTGGACCGTGAAATGTGTGTGGTAGGCCTACCAAAAGTTTTAATGTTCTATGTTTCTTTGTGTAAACTGTGTTTTTTAATTAATTTGTGACGCATCCCACTGGGACTTATTTATTTTTTATGTTCTTCAACCTGAAGATGCCGTATTCACGGCGAAACATGTAGTTGGTATTCTCAACTCATACACTGTGAACTGTTTGACGTGAAGGTAAAGTACACCTATTTTAGTCTATTTACAACAGTTCAGAGGTTACAAAATGGATTTTAAAACATGGTTTACTGAAATCGATCACCATAATAATTTACACATTTTGTACTCAAATCATTATATAATTGGTTTTGTTAGTATATTGGAGAAATATGACATCAGCAAACTTACCTTAGAAGACAAGTTCACTAACACCAGAGTAGTAGTAACATATACAAAAGAAACACATAATCACACAAATGTTCAGTGCCAGTGGGTTAAAAAGTGTATTTTGACTGAATTAGTTGATCCTAATCATGCCAATAAAGGAATGGGTTTTGTAACCTCTGTTAGGTAATTTAAATACAAATAAAAATAATAATATGTAGACTTTTATACTCATCCAATGCTGAGAATATCAAGTCAAAAAAATCTTTTTTAAGTTGATTAGAGTTTATTTTGATCATAGTATTTAATTATTGTCAACAGTATTACACCCACTATTTTATAAGTGCATTGCAGAGTAAGCAAACATGTTATAATGATACCTAACTCTGCAACCGCCCGTCCATACACTTACAGTAGTAATGATCCATCCGCCTGCCCATACACGTACAGTGGTAATGACCCACCCACTCGCCCTTACACGTTTAGTGGTATTGAGCCACCCGCCCGCCCATACATTACAGTGGTAATGTAATCTGGTGTAGTGAATTTGTCTTCTAAGGTAAGTTTGCTGATGTCCTATCTCTCCAATATACTAATTCCTGGCCTAGTGCCATTTAACCTAATCTAAAATTGGTGTTGTGTGTTCACTTGTTTTGTAGTTTTTATATTACAATATTTTGTATTTTCAGTACTGCATCCATTACTGACTGTAAACTGCCGCCTCACCCAGAACATGGTGCGTACTTCTCTGCTCTCTGCCAGCCGGGAGATTTAAGACAAGCTTGTCGCAACTCTCCTGGGACTCGAGTGCCACATAACTGGCTACTCAAGTATACTTGCAGTGAGAACTATGATCTGACTTCTACTGACTCTGAATACTCTGTATGTGACAATGGAATCTGGAAGAATCCTCTAAACTGCATTAGTATGTACATTTATAATTTATAGTTTTTAACTTTGTATATTGGAATCATTACTTTCCATTTTTTTTTCTTTTAGTCAAAAAATACAACAAAATTTCAATTCAACTACAGTATGTCAGTTCTTAAAAATTTTGATACACAGACTTCATTAGTTCCATGAAATTACTAGCAGAAAAAGACTAATTAAGATGCATTTTCAAGATTATTTTTACGTTTCTTTAGTTTTTCACCTGCCTTTAACACATTGAAGGACTATAGCAATTATTATAGATTGTATTAGGTGACATGCCTGCTATAGCAGTCAAATAGACAAGTGAGTTTAGGATCGTGACTGCTATAGCAGTCATAATAAAAAAATTAATAGTAACTAAACTAATTAATTTTCTAATTATAACAAATCGTTGAGGGTCAAGTAGTTCTTATTTCATTTATATATATACACTGTAATTTTGGGCAAACCTTTTTCACAGCCTGTAGCATTTGTCAAACAGTTGTTTACAAGTAGACATCTTACAGAACTTTCTCAGGACCTTTCTGTGGTCCTTTTCATGGTCATGATATTGTTGCCCCTAAGAATAAAACTACTAAAACTCTAACTTCTTTTAAGACATCAAGTCATTCATATGACGTAGTAAAAATTCCGCCACCAGCTAATTAGAACGATCAACATCCTATTACCTGAGATGTCGTCAGTGTTAAAAAACAAGACTAAGAAGCAGACTTCCTATCGTTTCTTACAATATGATGGTAACCCTCCCTTTTACCCAGGAAAATGTTTTTCAGATTGGCATACTCAATAAATGTATTACTCATTTTGACAACCACACTATAATTATAAGACGTTTACAACTTTTATTCCATTTTTATACTTTTTTATGGTTATATTGACATTTGTACTGTATTTATTGAATTTTGTACAGTAAATTTTATTGTTTTATTGAAAACATGATGACTGCCAGTCATTATGACCTATATCTTAATTTTTTATGTGCAGGGTCACGACTGCTATAGCAGTCTTACATTTTTTCTCTTCCACTCAAACCTCCGTGTAGCAAGTAGACTGGCCATATTGATTTTATTTTTGTAGATATAAAAGAACTTAACAAGATATGAAAGTGTCTATCAGGAGGCGCTATAGACTAAGACTGCTATAGCAGTCACACATTTTGAGGTAGCAGTTACTCATCATGACTGCTATAGCAGTCATGTCCATCAATGTATTAAATCCATTATAAATAATTGCAAAAAGTATACATAAAGAATGTTTAATTTTTAGAGACCTTTAATTTAATATGCAACAAGACATAGGATGCTATGTTAATTTTTTTTATTTATACCAGTTTTTATTGTCGTATGTTTGATGATTTTTCAAATTTGAAAAATGTAAAGTTAAATGACAATCTGTGTTATTTTCTCAAAGGTCATGTCAGTAGAAGCATAGGGTAAACATTTGATATCCCTCCCATGAACATAAGAGTTACAATAACGGAAACTCTAAAAACAAAAATACTTTACATTTTGGGCTATCCTGCCCCTAGGGGGTTAGAATAATTTTTACATTTTTTATACCAAAATGATAAGCTTTAAAGACCTTTAAAATGAGGTGTAACACAACCTATGTTTATGTTAAACAATTTTTCAAAACCAACCTACCACCCCAAAAAGAGCGATTGTAGAGCAAGTAATAGGGTTCAAACTAATTTCCATGGGTAAAAAATTACGGTTACAGTTGGAAAAAATGAAATTAGTGTGGTCGGTAGGACACTATAGGAATTTTGTAGGAAATGTTATTAAAATTTACACAAAACTGATTAAATACATCAAATGACCAGTAAACGTAGTTGTGTCTTCCCTTGAACATTACCCCGAGACCGTAGTTTCGGTTTTTAAAAATCCCAACGGTAACTGATTTGGAAAAGTTTTCTATTAGAAAGAAAACCCGTTTTAGGAAATACCGTTCAACATGTTGATGGGCTCCAAGAGCTTAGGCAGCGCGAGATACTCACCTGACGGCTCCATGATCTCGACTGAATTTGGAAATTCAAATTCTAACCGTTTCAACTGGCTAATTACGTCATGCTTTTTACTACGTTAGTCAGTAAAGTATACATCAGGTGCGAATCGTGAATTATTAAACAGTAAGCTGTAGTCTACTGTTTAATAATTCACTTTTAAACATAACATGTACGTAAACTATTCAGAACATAACAATATACATAATCTATTAATAAACTACGGTAAAATACATTATAAACTACATGAAATAAACTCAGCTACTCGCCCTTACATGTACAGTGGTACTGACCCACCCACCCGCCCTTACACGTACAGTCTAAGGCTGCCTAGTGGTCTGAAACACCCTGCGTACATATAGAATTGTTCATAAATCTATCTAATTTGCTGTTTTACTGAAATTTGAAGTTTTTGTTCAATTTATGATGATAATCTGGCATAGTAATGATAATAACAATCACGCTTCCTTGAAATATCAAAAAAATATGTTCCCTACATGACCTCTAGTTTTAGGTTTTTGTCTCTATGGACTTACCACATCTTTCTTCAAACCAAAAATACAATTTTATGAAAAAAAGTAATACTGTAGCACAATCCATTATATTTACTACAAAATTGTGCAATTTAGTATATTTTGATGTTACATTTTTGTAAAATTATAGTAAAAATATTACAAAATTAATATTTTGAAAATTGTACTTGAGATATAACATATACCAAGCCATCTCCAAGATAAGTTCAGCTAAGCCTTTTTATGCTTTAAAATCATGTGTAGAATTTCATTGTGATGTGTAATTATGTTATATTTCAGCTATTTTTTCTTTTTTTTTTATATATATTACAAAACGTCTGCAAGACATTGAAAAGGAGGCTAGCACTCTAGACCTTAGTCAAACTCTTTGAGGGTTTACAAACCTAAATTCTATATTACAGAGTTATGCTCGCCACTAAAGTCCCTGAGTGTGGATGTTCGCTGTGTGTATAGTGGCAGAGAAGTGCCTTGTGAAAGACCCATGAAGCCAGGCACCAGAGCCACCGCTAAGTGTAAACAACACTATAAGGAGACATTCCGGCCAGAATACTCTAGTCTGCTATGTCAGGAGAACGGAGACTGGAGCTATCCATTATTCTACTGCACGCCAGGTACTTCTTCCTCTACTCCATCTATTTCTTCTCAAAGGCCTTTGCCAAATATTATTTTTGTATTAGTAACATCACCAGAAATGTTAAAGGAATACCTTACAGTATTGCAGCAAAAATATTACGAACACCAAAACATTTAACTATAGAATTAATTAATCATCTCTATTTTCTCATAAACAATTCCAAAAATTGAGTAACTGCTAATTTACAAATCTTTTTGTAATAGAACTGATTATTTTTATTTCTTTTTCCTTTTAATTACGATTATTACCAATAAAATTTTTGAAAATTGAACAAAAGTTTACTACTGCTTACCCACCCCTCTCTGCTGAACTTGACTAAACTATTCTAGAATCAGTCATAAAAACTGTTTGAAAATTTTAATTTTAGTCATAAGCTTTCATGCTGTTTACTCAATACCTATCATACAGAGCTTCTTGTTTTAGCATTATTTGCAACTATGACACAATTCAAACTTTTTACATTTAACTATATATATTATTGTCTTGATGTTATTTTCTATAGTGTTTTCTGCTTATGACTGATTATTGAATATAAATTATGAAATACAGTAGATTTTGTTTAGTATCAGGTTTAGAAGATAATTTTCCTAAAGTAACCCTAGTGAACTATAAGACTAGATAAACAGTGATAGCATGTTTATAATTGATGATGTTCTAAAGAAGAACAGCAAGTAAATGAAGTGTTACATTCCACCAAAGTTGACCTAAGTTATTCTAAAATTAAATCTGAGGTAACTTCAGTTACAAACACCGTACATTTCTGGCTAATACACTAATCTATTAAAAGTATGACAGATAGTAGTCCACCCATCATACTCAACTAATCTAATTAATATTAAGAGGCAAGTTGATGGGTATTGATGTATAACGGGTATTGGTTAGGTTTAGGATGGGTGGAAGGTAAACTATTCTGTAGACAAAATAGCAAGAAACTTTTTAAAATAGTAAAATTATACCAGATTTAGGTGGTCAACAACCTGTTCTCCATCTTCTTCTGTCTTCCCACAATTCTAATACAGAGTTAAAGTGTGATCCTCTAAAAATATAATCTATCTTAAAAGATATCTACAAAAACCCATTTAATGAATTTAACCCTTTGAGGACCAGAGCCATTAAAAAAAAAAAAAAAAAGTTGTCAAAATTTTTTTTTTTGCAAACAGTCAGTTTTGTATGCGAAAAAGACCGCAAGAAATCTGCGTTTTTGCAAAGGTTTGTAAAATTTTTTGTATTTTTGTCAATTTTTAAGATATTTTAATAATTCTTTTACCAAAATGATTGTCATTAGTTACTCTAGCAACTAATAAGGGTATATTGCTGTTTGATTGACATAATAATATACCTACGCCGGAAAAAAAATAAAAGAACCAAAAAATAAAATAAAATTTTGACTTTGTGTGTCAACAGAAAAAAATCAATAAATATTTTTACTGTGGGAAACTATTTTATTCAATTATAAATGTTATAAACAAACTATAAAACAATCAAACAAAATGAATAAATCACCGCACATAACCTTCTTCACTTGTTTACAAGCACTCACGCACTGCCCACTGCCACTGTGAGCGCTAGTGACGTGATGGAAACACGGAACAAAAAACAACCAATTAGTATTTTTTTTAGCTGTTCTTTTATCGAAAACATTATCAAGGCACTTAGTAAGAAACCAAAGACATTTAAAACAAGATACGGGATCATTCAATGTACTATAGAAAACATACTACACAAATTATTGCCCGCTGACGATATATCGTCAGTGGCGTTTTTCGCACTGTCGGCTGCTGACGATATATCGTCAGCGCGGGGTTTTTCGCACAAAATAGTACTGACGAAATATCGTCAGTTGGTCCTCAAAGGGTTAAAGGAAAAAAGAGAGCAATTTCTACTTACTAAATTTAAATTAGCAATACAGAATATAGATGACATATTAGAAGCTGCATCTGACAAAAGACTACTGACAATTTGTTTAACACATTCAGTGCTAAGGTGAGAACAAACTGAGGAATAAAAAATCTTATTTTATCTTAAGGTCGTATTTTTGTTATCACCATGTTTGTCTGCATATATAAATTAAAAACTTATCCTAATGGCTGAATTTCTTTTTTCAAATAATTATTTTTGTGATTGTGTAGTGTCGATTTATGACTGTCATAAATAGTCTGTTTTTGTGGAAAGCTCATAACAATTGACTTTTATGTATGGCCATCAAGTCGGCTATCAGCCCCTGGTGAACGACTTAGTCAAAAAATTAATGTCCAAGATTTTGTACACCACTTTATTATAATGTAAAATACTGTTATGTAATAAACTAGTTAGTAATATAAAGAATTAAGAAACACTCATTAGAAATATTATAAACAAATATTACCAGGTCTATTTCTAACATTTTTTCACAGTTAGTATAATCTGAAATAAATTGTTCAAAACATGCTACAGAACACAATCCAGATTGGTTGTCGTTCGTAGAACATACACACAATATTTTAAATTTCCCCCTCTTTGCAGTACACTCTACATCTTATTTGCTTAATTTTAATCCAAATTTATAAAAAAAGTACACAAATTAAAAACAGTAAAAGAAACTCTAAAAATAACTGTAACCAGAAACTGAAAACCACATACTACTCGAAGGATACTGTAGAAGTGCGGGACCTACTAGCAAGTGAACCCGGCAAAGGCTGGGCGAAGACTTATATAATAATGTGAGTGAGGCAGTGTAGCCGACTAGACGACCTGCAGCCTCTAGTGGTCGGACGGCGTGACCGACTACGGGCACGTAGCACTGAATGTGTGAATGTGTCATCTCACTGGCAAATGACTTGTCACTAGTGTTTAACCCTGGATTACTAAACATTTGTAATTTTCACAAACACGAACCAACAAAATGGCATATCAGCAAACCACACATGGGAATGGCCCTTACTCCTGTGTAGGTCTCTCCCCAACTACTCTGTTGTCAGTGCCAGTCTACCAGGCTTATAGTGAATTTCTATATTTGTGTTGTTTAGAGTGCCATTGTGAATAATACAAATGGTTAGTAATAGTAGTTAAAACTGTATCATAAATTTACGAATGGTTAGTATTTACACACTTTTAAATTTTTGATTAAATACTGTGCGAATACCAGTAATACTTTAAATCAACCAATGGGAAGTACCCAGTGACCAAATAAGAGATTGGCTACTTCAGGAGGATGACAAAGGTGATATATGTTGCGTAAATACAGCAGGCTTGAAGAATATTAAGCAAGCAAGTGGTCTTTTTGTTTCCGATGTATGATAGTAACCCGATT
The DNA here is from genome assembly GCA_035578905.1 of Stictocephala bisonia. Classification (NCBI taxonomy): domain Eukaryota; kingdom Metazoa; phylum Arthropoda; class Insecta; order Hemiptera; family Membracidae; genus Stictocephala; species Stictocephala bisonia. The sequence continues at coordinate 111,290 of JAQJVL010000179.1, forward strand.
GACTTCCTTAAATTGCTCATGGATGATATATTTTTAGAATATACTTTCAAGTTTACTAATGCTAAAGCAGAATAGGTGTTTTTAGAGAAAGGTAGTAAAGAAAGATCCAGAATTAGTAACTGGAGGGAACTAACTGTTGAAAAACTGAATATTTGTTTGGCCCTTTTACTTCAGATAATTAGATTGAACATGATAAACGATTATTGGAAAACACACTGGTTGTTTGCGATTCCTTCACTGAAAAATTACATCATAGATCAGTAGTACATATAGTAATTTTTTGCTGTTTATATTTCTCAGGAAATCCTCATACAGTTGCAGAAAAACAAGACCGACTTTTCAAAATTAGAGAAATCATTCATTAACAACAAGATGATATTGATTTACTATCCTTGTAAAGAGCTAAGTCTGCAAATCAATGGTTTTATGGTGCAGCTGACTAATTTTCTGGCAAACATCAAAGGGGAAACATTAATATGGAATAAAGCTATACACTTTAGCTGAGCCTGAGGGTCTTGTTCTTAAGTTCTTGGTAAGTGCTGGTAAAAATAATCTAACATAAGGTCCTGGTCATGTGAATAAAATTATTCTTGAGGTTATGCGGCAGAAACTTGATGTTGGCCACTCCTTATACTCATATTTTCATAATTTTTACAATATCAACACATTGTTCAAGTTAGCACATTGCTTCAGTATTTTTAGCACATAACACTTATATCATGGGGATATTACAACTAAATCATAATGGGAATCCTCCTGATGTGATTTCTTCTGACCTAAAATGAGGTGAAAAAAATTGCCTGATATAGTGATATGTGTAATGATAAGCTATTGGAAAGATAAACACAAAGTATAATACATTTTGACAGAGTTTGAAAATGAAATGGTAATCATCAATAAACCTGTAATAGAACAAATAAAGCCCGGGCCTATAATAGACTGCATTGCTCACATGAAAGGTATTGATCCTGCTAATCAGCTGCAAGCAAATGTCCTTATAGACTCTCATTTGTCAGTAGTAGAACAAATACTTTCAAGGACTGAACAGCCTGGGCAAACACCTTAATATATAAGAAAATCAAGACATACTATTAATATAAGTAATGAAAGTGGCAATGATGGAAGATTAAAGAGAAAATGATGTATAGTGTGCCACTTGAATAAGCGAGTAAAGATGACACAATATTATTGTATACGGTGCCCTAATCAACCAGGTTTATGCCCAACAGGCTGCTTCAATATTTATTGTGACAAATATAAATACAGAAGTAAAACTTGAACATATTGTTGTAAAATTATAAATAAACCATAACATACGCATTCGAACTTTGTGTGGCTTGGCTCACCTCAATAATGTGCAATTAAGGTGGATTCCATGGCACAGCAGCCTCCCAACAAAGAGGTTAATCTCCTAGCTAACTAAGATGGGAGCAAGGACTCCATTAGTAGGGCCCGAACCAGTATGTCATTGGACTTACCACTGCCAAGACTGAAACACAGAACTTGGTGAGAAATCGCCACCAAAGCAGATGGCAGTGATTTCACGGCCAAGTCTTTGCAAATTCTCTGGTAAGGGGACCCAACCCTATGCTGACCAGATCACTCACTGCCATGAATCGGAATGACATCAGGATGGTGATTGTGTATATTACTGGACATGGTTACTTCAGGAAACATCTGGCAAGGATCTGGTACAGAGAAGACACCAGTTGCTGGCTTTGTGGTGAGGCTCTTGAGTCTGCCGAACACCTATTAACTGAGTGTAAAGCTCTGGATCTCAGAAGAAAGAAAATATTTGAAGACGAGCTCTCAGAAGAAAGAATGGTAGCTAGTCTGGCGATAAAGATTTTAAAGCTGGTTAAGCTGCTTGAAATAGGCACCCCATTCTAGTAGATAGTAGGGGAGCACAATAAACCCAAGGTTGAAGTGCAAATTACGAATAGCCTCAGAGCCCTCCTTCCCCTCAGAAAACTAACTAACAAACATATAGAATAATAATTAAAATAATTTTAGAGTTTGTAGTGCCGCACGAATGTTACACTCGTGTAACATAAACTTTAAAGTCATTTCCAACTTCAAGGAGATAATTTGAAAGGATGCTAACACTGATTTCTCCATTTCTACAGCCAAAGGTAAGTAAAAAATGTCTGCACCCGGGTACAATTTATGTTATTATGATAAGCAGTGGACATGTTAATGTCTGCAGCTATGTAAAGTCATACTAAAATTTACTCCTACCTCCTCGAAAAATAAAAAAATTGGAAGATGCTTAAAACCAAAATCCAAATCTCCCAAACTACAGACATAAATAAGTGCAAGAACTACAAATATAATTAAGTTATAATAAACAAATTAATAAGGTTTGAACTCTGTAACAGACTATCATATTGGTAGTATGGCAAATAACATACATCTGGATTTTATTTTCTTCTTACAGAACCAAGATATCTAAGTCCCCTCAGCATACCAGAATTTCTGTTTATGGGAGAATGTGATGTTGAAAGAAGTCATGGCAATAGGGAAAAAGTTGTGCCTCCAAGAATTATATTTGTAGATAGGATTCTTGTTTTTAGGAAACGTGGATAGATTACTAGAAGCCACTGTACCATCGTTACAAGTGCATAATATAATTTTTATTTTCCTTGTTGATATAAAAAATAAAGAAAATTATTTAATGCATTAAACTCTTTTTTATGGGCTTAAAAAGCCCAGTCATTCTTTTTTAACCACACAATATTTTGCTATGAAAAATTCTTAGTTTTTAAAGCAACCTCTATTACTATTTGCAGAATTTTTTTAATTAATGGGCTGTATTTATTAAAAATGCCTTATGTGAATGGAAAATGAGGCATGGAATTGATAACAATGTTACTCGATAGCATTAGTTGTCTCTATCATATATATATATATATATATATATATATATATATATATATATATATATATTTTTTTTGGTTCATGAACCATGTGATATTTAAGAATAAAAAAATATTCTAAAATATAAGACTAATAAATAAATAAATATTTCATTTACTTTTTTGAAATATTCAAAAATAAATACTACTCCACCTGTTGGATGTCCAATACAGATCTCTCTCAAGAAGATTTTCAGGGGTTTAGTTCAGTACTGTAGTAGGTTGGGGCCATTTTTTCCAAGCGGGTGAAAATCTCACTGAAAATTGGTACTTGGAGGTTTTTGAGGATGCTCGACTCATTTCTGTCCTCGAAATTTATCGGGGGCCTCAGGGCTGGCTCTACAGGGGTGCTCATGGGGGGTTGGAATCATTTTTTCCAAGAGGGTGAAAATGTCAGAAAATCGGTACTCGGGGATACTAAACTCATCTCTGCCCTTAGAAGAAATAAACTAATTTTTAGGTCAATTGCATGCAGGGGCAGACTGGCCTACGTGAATTTGAGAAAAATTTCTGGCACATGATAACATCCGTAATATTTGGTGAATAAAAGAAATTCTCTAAGCAGGTTTGAAAAGTTTGATGAATTTGATACGTTTACAGACAAATTTCAAATAAAAAATCAAATCATTGATGATTTGATAGAGCCTGGACTATAGCTGGCCTTAGCTTTATACGGTACCCCGAAGACTTTCCACAGTGCACATGCAATGACCAATAATCAAGTTTCTTACCTAGTTCAAGGTTACCGATACCAAATGTATACCAAGGTTGCAACAAAATCCAAGAAACTGAAACTTTCACAAATCATTTGAACAGCTGATGCTTTAATTCAGCATATAAAGCGGGTGTAAGTTCAAACTTGGTACGGGGAGAAGCTGAATCCACTGTATTGGGATTGGGAAAGTGATGATGGAAAGTTAGTCCCAACTGATATGACGACGCAAGATGCAGGCCATCAAATATTATGACCGTGGTCCCCTGTAGCTGTACGACAGAATGTGGTATTATGTGTGGTTGCCACAGAAATGGACTCAGTTGTACAGTTGTCTGCACCAATTGTTTTGGGAGTAGCTGTTACAAACGATACCGTGAACATCGAACCAATCGACTTTGACGAAGACGAATGTGATGAAAGTGATGATGACCTCATAGACTGACCTCAAGTAGAGCTCCACAGATTAGAATTTAAAAAAAAGTACTATGTACAATGGAACAACATTTTTTGACTGTTTGCCGAAACCTATTAAATTAGAACAAAATGCAAACAAGTTTTTCAAATTAACAAAAACCTCTTTAGCAAAATTTTCACTTTATTCTGTTAAAGAGTTTTTAACAAATCAAGAAAAAGATATGTAATTGTCTATAAAAAGACATAGGATACAAATTATATTATAGTATATATTTATGTGGCTTTAGGTTGACACTGTGTTTTATTGTACTATGAATGTCATGTAAGTACTATATTGTAAGATCTGAAACTATTCATTGTATACTCATAGATGTATTGAATAAAGACTGATTGATTGGGAATTAAAAATAACATCTGGTTACAAGTAATAAATGTGCATATTAATCATCATTATGTAAGTCTGATGATGTCTTTTACACCAAAAGGTATCATTAAATACAATTTTAATTTTTTGAATATTGAAGTTCATTTCTACAAATTATATAGCGCATGTTAATGTTTGGGCCTCAGTTATTTAGTTATAAATAAAACAAAGGAAACAAAATAATTATGGATTTGCTATTGTAAATTAATTACCTGAAGGAAATTACTTGGATTTCACAACTGACTGCAGTTTGATTTCTGATTATTTGCTCTAAATGTTAGTTCTTCAAAAGAAAATCTTTTCAGCAATGTGCCCAAGCTAGTTAAATAGGAGTAATATTAAATCATCAATTAGATTTGAAAGAAATAATAAGTGAATATTTGGCTTTTTCAGCACCATGGCCATTTTTAAAAGTCATAAGTAATAAAATTTCAGGCATTAGTTACACAAAGTTATTTAGAAACTCCCACAACCACCTGGTTGGAAGAGACACACCAATTGTTAGAACGCGGCAACATTGCATTCAGTTTCACCCGCCGGGCGGCCAAAAAAGGCCGTGATTACACGGTTTGGTGCATTATTCGATTACTGACATCAGACACCTGAAACCACCGTTTGTCTCAAGTTTGTATCCCTTTTCATTGTCGTGAAAAAGTTACTTTAGAAAATTGATAAGGGAATTTTTGTATGATACTACAAAATTCTGAAACTTTGTATATGTGGTCTCAATTAAAGTGCCTACAGGCTCTTACAGTTTCAAAATGATGTGATCATTATTTTTATTATAGTGAGTTTTCAAACATCACAAGTCATCTGAAAGTGTAAAAAATGGTGTATTTTATCCACTCTAACTATGATTTTTTTTAAATTGTGAAAAGGTAAAAATATAAAACTACCACTCATAATCGCAGAAATAGATGAGAATAATTTTGATGGTAATCTAGTTTTCCTCTGTCATAACTTTTCACACAGTTGATGTTCAAACTCGAGTAACCATACTTTTTTGATCAGATAGTAAATAAGGTCTTCTTCATGCTTTGTTTTGTACATTTACTTGTTGCCAAATGTTGTTTAGTGATCTATTTCTCATTATTAAATTAGATAACTCATCACATTGTTTAGAAATTGTGTGGTGGATAAAATAGTAAAACAATATATGGTACAGTATTAATATTTTTATATATAAGAATTTATTTCACAATATGTATCTACTCAAATATATACATGATGCACTTTTTCAGTTTATGACTGTGTAAACTCCTTATAAAATAAATAGTTTTTTTAACAACTAGATAAAGTTTAGAAACTTTTGCCTATCTTGAATTGTTGTTCTTATATACAAAAGTCACTTAGCTTTGTGTGTTTATTTGTAATGTTATATTCTTAGAAAAGATGCATACTGGTTTAAACATCAGTTATTTCTGAACAAAATTATTTACAATACTTGAAGGTTTATTGGATTTAGTATTTATAACAAATTATTTACTATTTGCTTGTAGAGTACTTGAAAACACCTGCCAGAAAAAAGTGTTAACTGCCGTTGTTTAGGATTAAAGGTTAATTTTGGTTTTACATTTTTTGTCAATTGGTCATGTGTTTGTTGAAACAGATTGTGGTGTTTCTGTCAAAGTACAGACCCTCATCCTTCACGGCAAAGAGAGTCACCAAGGGGAGTTCCCGTGGTTAACTGCGCTTTATCTTCGCAATGCCTCTAATAAATGGGAACAGAAATGTGCTGGCACACTGATTTCCCCTCATTTAGTGTTGACAGGTAAATAATTAAATGGTTGTTCATTAACAATATTTTTGTACAGATTGTGGTTTGTCACCAAAAGTAGAAGCGACAAATATAGATAAAGTTCAACCCCTAGTTAAAGGCGGAGTACCTGCCAGACCCGGTGAGTTCCCGTGGCTGTCTGCTATTTTCTTGAAAAATCAAAGTGATTTTTGGGAACAGAGATGTGGGGGTACTTTAATATCATCTCATATCGTTATGACAGGTAAGCTCAGAAGAAACACACTTTAATTTTAAAATCATTCAAAGATTTTTTTTAAACAATGTAGCAAGCTGTTATGTTTTTAACACTATTTTTGTTTTTGAAAATTAAATAACATGAATTATTCATATTTATTTCAAGTTAATTATCACATTATTGTTCTAATGTGTATCAAATATTTGGTATCTAATGTCCAGTTACTTAATCTGATCTAGTTGGTTTATTTTGGTTAAAGCATTTATTTAAAATTTAACTCTTTAACAACAGTAATCTACCAGTCTTTTGTAAACTTCAGTTTTATTTACAGTTAGATGTTAAAATGGATGGCCCTTAGTATAAGAGTATCTTCAACCCAGAACGAACCATTTATAGAAACATAACACTGCCATTCAATTGACAGATAACTTCTAAGGGTTTTTTTCTAACAGGTAATTTTTGTTAAGTCGTTTACAATTTTATTTTAATTATTTGATGCTGTTGGGAGTACAGAAATAAATCTCTATATAAAAATAGTGAATTCACATTATTCTGAAATAAAGGCACTTATAGTCAGGGGGGTGGAAAACAGCTCATGTTCAACATATTAATACATTCACTGCTAACGGAAAATTGTATACCCATGGGCTATGTTGGAAAAATGTTATTATTTTACTAATTTAACTAAGTATAGATATAATAAGAATATAAATGATTTTTATTTGTAATGTTAGGCCGTAGTTACGAAAAAAATCAATAATGCCCATAGGTGTTATTAGCATAAAATAAAACAGTTTTGTTAAGTTTGAGGCCTTAAGGCGTTATTATAAGGAGAGTTATATTGGTATTGAGCTGTAAGGCTGTCCCTATTCGAACGCCAAAATGTGAGGTGTTTTTCTCAGGCTAAACTAAGTTATCAAATCCGAAAAATCAAAGCCACGGAAATTCTAAGTCTGGAATTCTAAAGTTTCGCTAAAACTATTTCTTTGTGAGAGCTCATTTCCCTTCATCAGCACTGTACAAAGTCAGATTAGTACAGTTATCACAGCCCCTCACAGATCCAGTATTTAATATTGTGACGTTTCCCTAACCTTTGTCAGTTATCACATTCTTTGTTCTGATCACAATATACTTACGGGAACAGCTGAGCTAGCTGGAACAATGAAATGCTGAAATGGAAGACGTGCTGAAAAATATCTCTGTTCCATTATATCACGGAGTATTCAACCGTTAACAAGCAATATATACTCACGGTCAATATATACTAAGTCGAATGAAACACAACAGGTCTGGGTCAGACAAATGTCAGTCAGAGTATCAATTATCTCTGTTCTACCACAGCATGATGTATTCGACTGCTCATAAGCAATACATACTTATGGTAACAGCTGTCGACTGGAATACGAGAGTGCTGAAATGAAATACAACTGGTCTGGATCAGGCTAATGTCAATCAGAGTAAAAAATATCTCTGCTCCATTACAGCTTGATGTATTCAACCGCTCACAAGCAAATTATACTTATGGTCAAAGTTAAGTCGACTGGATCACAAGAGTGCTTAAATGGAACAAAACAGGTCTGGGTCAGACAAATGTCAATCAGAGTATCAATTATCTCTGTTCCACTACAGCTCGGTGTATTGCCGGCGTGGTGGCTCAGTGAAGGCTTCGGACTGCAGAGGGCAAGGTCCGAGATTCTAATCCCCACTGAACCAACAGTCGGTACTTCACTCCTTGAATAAAGTTGTCACACAGGCCTGTTGGTCCATGTCAACTGGCGAGTAAAGTTTTATTATAAAAAAAAAAAAAAAACTAGCAAATTATACTTATGGTCACTGCAAATGGACTGAACGAAAATGTTCAATTATACGTACATTCAAATTTCAAAAGTTGAACAAAGTTGACTATACTGTATCAATATAAAACTCTTATTTATTTATTTCCATGCTTTAATACAGGTTTAAACCCAATTACATTAAAGCAGTTACAGATATAAACTATTATTACTACATAGTGGGATTTAAGCCATAACATAAATGTTCAAATACATAAAGTTTCTAAGGTCTGCAAACACACAATTAAAAAATCCAAAAAGGAACATCCATATGACAATAAACATGTAAGTTTTAAATGATAAGTTAAGTGCAGCGAAAAATCATCAGAAGAAAGCTAACAGAATAATAACTGGCCCATCCCATGTAGAAACTTGTAGACAAAGTTTATCTAACTTGTAGACTAAGTTTATCTAGTTTGCATATTTAGTACATTTTGATTATACAAATGAAATTTATTAGTATTAAGATATAATCCTAATTTATTTGAGAAACATTTACATAAAAATAATAAAATAATTATAAGAAATAAAAAAATTTGTTTTCATGTTTCTCTTCTTTGTATTTGAGTGATTATTTATTATAATTATAAACTTATTTTAGACATGAACAATAAATAATTTATCCATGGTTTCAAATAGAAAACATGAAATTTCGGAAAAAGATATCAACTAATCTTGTCTTTGTTACTTGGAAAAAGTTCTTTTCATTTTATTCACTATCACTTATCTCCATGTGACTATTTTCTTGAGCACAGTTTACACAAACTGCTGGCGATGAATGTTCCTTACAGATGAAAAATCTGCAAATAGAGCATCTCTTCTTGGATGGAAGGTTTTTTTCCAATTACAGGCTTCCCTGAAATTACGTCCTCTTCTGGTGGATGAGGGCGCTCTTGCTCTGGAATGTCTAAGAGTTTCCGTAGTCTTTGTTTGGTCCATTATGGTGTGCTTTTGATATTTATTCTAGATAACATGAGCTCTTTGCACAATCCTCTAGCTAAATCTTGTAAGAATATCCTCCTCTTCATATTTATGTCACCAACATTTTCCTTTAGAACTATGAAGCTGTTCAGCCCACCTTCATATTTAGCCCACCTAAATATTTCATAAGTATGCATAACCTTATGCAAATTCATATTCAGCCCACCTAAAAGTGGATTTAGGTCCAAAAGCGTGGTTTTGTCTTTGCTTTGATATGTTTTTTTCCCATTTCTTCTCTTCACAATTGAATTGTTTAGTCATTCTAATAAAGGAATTTATTCAATGTCATTTGAGTCATCAAATAAAAATATGTTTCTATCTTCTTCATGTTCAGATATCTCCTGGTCATCACTTTATTGACTTAGTTCTTGTAAGATGCCATATCCGTCATCATCCTCTTCCTCATTACCCAAGGGTTCTTCTTCAGGATCTCTATCGAAAATTAGGCGTCTTCCAAATGCACCAGTTGGCCTTTGAAGTTCTTGCTCTTCCCTCTCGACACTTAGTAATAGTCTATTCACTCTACATTCTTCCTGTTTATTCATGATACAAAAAAAAATATATCTACATTTACACTATACACTATATTTACACACGTACTATGCACTAAAAACACTTTTTATATACAAAATTACTATAATAACTATTAAATTTTAACTCACGCAAAAGGTGGCACACGGAACTTTACTCCGAGGTTTTGGTAACACAAGTGGTGGCAAACGGTGGCTCCGTGCTGTTACGCAAACGACTGACATACAGACGACAATGTGCAAGGGACGAAAATAGTATGACGATTGTATTTGAGGAAAGAGGCTCGTGAGGTACACGGAGTTTGGTGACTGCGTACCGCAAGCTACAATAGTAGGTTACATTTTTTTAAACACACGGAGGAAAACTCCGTGATGCCACATCTTGAGGGTTAATAAATGCTTTATGAGTCATAATTATCAGCAGCTTATAATTGGTAGTAAATTTATTAGGTGTTTGCCACTAAATAAAATTAAAACCATTGTGTCTAACAGGCTCAAGTGTAAAGAATTTTATTCTGTCGATGAATACATGAATTGTGTGCCATGTTAGATATTTGTACTTAAGAATTGTATTGATTCATACAACTTAATTAATGTTTTATTTTAAGTAACGAATTGAATGTCTTAGCTTTACTTATTATTATAGTATTACAACAATGTCTGTAATGACAAATTATAACATCTTTTTGACGAAACCTATTGTAATTGTGAAATTAATTAATGATTAATAAAGTTCTTGATTCTTATAAAGAAATATAAATACTCTAACATATAAATAACAAATCACACCAACAATAAAAGAGAATATATATATGACATAAACTATGAACAATTAACAGAGATAAAGTATTATATAATCAACATACATATAAATTAAATTAAAACAACAGTAACAATAAAAAATACACATTCAATCATATATTTCACTATCCTATCTATTTAGCATTCCAAATCTAGGATTAAGAAATCTAAAACTTGGTAGTATATGAAAAAAATGAATCCAGCTATAACAATTTTCAGTATGTCGTTTAAAAATGTTAAATTTTCAGCTGCACACTGTTTGGTGTTGGCCGATGGTTTAGTTACAACTAAGAATATTAAAGTTGGACTCGGCAAGTATCACAGAAACTATTACTTGAAGGAAGACCGTTCACTTATTGCAGATGTATGTACTCATATATATATATATATTTTTCTTTCTTAGTAGGTTGTTAAGATAAGTGTAATTTCAGGGATCAAGTTTTAATTTTTTCCTTTTCAAAGATTGTATTAGTTTATAGTTAACACAAGTTTAGTTACAATTTACTTTAAACTTGATTATTGGTATGATGCTTACTAGTTGCTCGCAACTATGATTTTAAATTTGATAGTTAAATTAGTTGCCTTTTCAAAATATAGGTTCTTTACAGTTATGGTATAAAACAAGTAACATTTTACGATATTTTTTTGCTCTTTATCGATAATAACCTAATGTTTGATCATATTTGGTAATTTTTTTAGCAATTTTGTAAGTAGGAGATGTTGTGAAATTGACTAATGGCCTAATGGGGGTGTTGCTTTTGTCAATTTTGGGTAGTCCTCTGAATTTTGGAGCTGAAGAATTCATCATTTTTAAACTTCATATTTCTTTATCTGTAAATAAACTATTGCAATTTTAAGAATTTTTTTAAAGATTATGTTGAATTTTATGGTTGGGTCTGTATTAGAGGTGTTCCAATACGTTGAACGTGGCCAAAACGTTAAATTGGCGGAAAAATCGTTCCGTTCCGTCTTTGGTATGTTCTGTAACGGTTCCAACTTGTAGTACTGTAAGTTTCAAGTTCCGATGATGGTTTTTGTTCTGTCTGTATATGGATGTGTTAGCGTTTCGGAATGGTTTTTATCATGCAGTACTACTAGTTTCACGTTCCGATGGCCTTCGTACCAATAGGTGTGGTGAGCGTTCCAAAGCTGAAGTCATCAAAATCTTAGAGAACTTGTATATATAAACATAAACTCAAAGCATATGTAGAATATAGGTAATTATTATAAATGAAACAACAAGATTTTATTGTATTTAGAAATAAATGTAAACGCTAAATATGTTTTAATTATTTATTTTCAAGATAAATATTAACGTATCACCAAATTAGTGTGATTAAGATTTTTATAAATAATATATAAAATTAATATTTTTTTGTTTCATAAAAGTAACATTTAATTTTAAGAAGTCTCCAACTTTTTAAATATTTCTTTTAATTATTTTAAATCAAGTTCATCCTGACACTTCACACAAAATCTCCATTGTATTTGTTACCCACTACAATTAATTATTGTTACATTACGACGCACAAAAAGTCATTCCGGTACTGAACGATTTACTCGTTCAGTACCAAATCATATAATCAGAAGTAGAAGCTATGCTCAGAATGAAAGTCGGAACGGGAACTGCTAAAAGAACATGTTCTGAGTGCAGTACAGAACGAACGGAACAGTTCTCGTTCCAGAACTGCCAGGCACACCTCTAGTCTGTATCTAATTTTGTAATGTATCTAAATTGGTTATTAATTCTCTAACTTTAGTGAAAATATTGATTGTACATTATGACGATGGTGTTGGCTTTGTTTCCTTTGTTGCTGTGGCATCATTTATGTTTAATTTGTTGGCTGTTCTCATTTCTTTTATATGCTTGTTGACGTAGCGTTCATTTTCATTGATCGTAATGTTTTGTTTTAGTTTTTGATTTAGTGAAACTATGGCTATGTTTTGATCTTTAGTATCCAAATATCTAACTGTTGTTTATAAATTTACTGCTGTGTTAACAATAGACAGTAATGGATTTAACTATAACTAAACATTTGAGTTTAACCTTAACTCTGGCAGACCAAAATTCATTTACTGGCATGTCATTTTCATTCATAATGCAAGAGTATTTTCAAAAATGTATAAAAAATATAAATATAATATTCATAGGCATGTATTATATATCAATTTACTCATAAATGTCAAAAGACTAGTTTAATAAACAAAATTTGGCATGTTATTTTAAATTTTGACATTTATTTTTATAAAATAATTGAATGTTATCGTTTTATACAAACAAAAAACAGGGGTCTCCCTTTGAAAACCTTTACATCTTAGTGCGGATTGGTGTTGAAGATATCTATAAGATTCTAAATTCTATCTAGTTTTAGAAAATATATGGTTATATATTACAAACTCATGTATATTATGATTGGTTGTCATATAACTGCAACAATGCCCGAACGCCAAATTTTGTTTCCATGGTAACACTATTTTTCAACAATTTACTATAAAATGTGTTTTTGTATAAATGTACATGTTTTGCATGTCAACAATTGATCAACATTTGTTTAGTAATTAGTCATTTCCTAATAGTTATTTATCGTTTATTTCTTTGTCAAACTCAATATGTATATTATAAACTTGATAGAGCAAAGTGAGAGAGAGGGAGATAAGCAGTGTGAGTTCCCACTTTTAAGTTTAGATACATACATACATCAGGCGATATGACGTAGTGAACATTCATTGGTTTAGCAATGTCATACGATTCTTGGCTAGGAACGCACTCCTCTTAGCTTAAAGAAGAAAGACACTGTTGTTTCACCTTGAAGACTAAAGACTTGGTTTCATCAAGGTCTTAGTTCAAAATTTTCATTTTCTCCACCCTCTAAATTTTTAATTTATTTGTTTAATTAATTGGCCTCTTTATATTCTCCCCTAGTTATTTAATTGTATTTTTACGTCTCTTCAAGAACTTAATTTGTGCGTGGCGACGGAACGTTCTCCAACCGGCTTCCACATCAACCGAACAGACTCTCGTTGCGATCATCAAGATAGACAGTGACTGTGTGGGTGACAATCGTCCAGTGCATTTAGGACTATAAATCTAGGACTAATTTCGAGGCTATTGATATCAACTACTTGTGGTGAACTTTGGTTTGCTCTCTCTAACCATGGGTAAGTCATAAATACTCCATCTCTCTTTTGTCCTAATATAAAAATATTAGGTGGTGCTCCCAATTTACTAATTAATTCACCTCCCCACCGCACAATATTTCTCCCTTTATATAATTATATAACAATTGTGTTGATTACGGCAATATATGTTTTATAATAAATTTAATATTGGCTGAGCGCAACAAAGCCCGAATGTTGGGAATTGCCAGTTTCAGATCCCTAGTTATCGCCCCTTTGTTTGGGTGATGCCTGGGTGAGGGTTAAAAACTGTTGAAGTACCAATCTTTTACAGAAGTGTAGCAAATTATGTAGCAGTTGAAACTGCATGGTATTTGTCCAAAGTTCAAGAAAGGTTTTAATACAAAAACTCTGCTCACTTATTTTGAAAATATAAAATCAGTTATAACATACAGCACTATATGAACTGTATAAACAAAACTGAAAACAAACTAAATATACTAACAAATATTTAGATAGTGTCCTTCCCAAAACACAAAGGATAAACTCCTCAGTTGCAATTTTCAACAACTGAAGTTTTCAAATTACTGTCAAACTACTGTATCTTCAATACCTTCTTTTGCTCATATTTACGCTTAAAAATAACTATTTATGCATTATGAGTAATAACCACTTTCAAAACCACTCTAAAACAAAATAATGACATATAAAGATCAGGACAGTTGTTCTGCCATGAGAATATTTATTATTTATTATCAGTTTGATGGTCAGATTGCAAGTGGACTGTATATTAAAATATGTTAATAGATGAAACGAAACGATTATACTATTACTGTGAATGATTAAAAACGAACTTATGTGCACAGAACGGTATAGAAAAGTGATTATACACTCACGCCTTCCTTTAAAGGCTTGTAGAAAAGATCTGGAAGGCGGAGTTGGAGAGCCCCCTTCCAGTAGGACTGAAGTCGGTTGATGTAGACACTGCCCTGGAAGCTGTATTAGCGCAGGAAACCTCTCGTGGGGGTTCGCAAACACGGCTGACACATCCACGAGCGGCGAATGGTACGAAACTAATATGCATTAATGCTCGTTCAATGTTTAGCACGTATTGGTGCATTATGGTGACAGTTAGACCGGTGGGAGCAGATTGCGATGAGTACTGATAAAGTTTGAACTGGTCAGCTGACCGGGCTGTATTGGCTGTACCTATCGAGCTGCCACCAATGTACAACAAATCTATATTTAGATAAGGTGCTCATAGTTCGACGAGGCCGAAGGCTGGTACAAAACCATATGCAGAGTGATTTTGTAGAATCACAAACAGAGTCCACTTGCGAGACCGAGGGCCAAGCTCCTCTTACGATGTATGTAGATTTGCATTGTGAGACTGTAAGGGGCAACAGAGGAGGTTGAAGGCTGAGCTTCTTACATGATGTGATAAGCAAAGTTATTTGCTGAAGCAGAGATGAAATTCCCTCGTGAAGCTGAAGATTGATGATCTAAAGCAAGGAGGCAATACTCAAAATAACCTCATAGGGCTTAAGGCCGAGCTCCAAACAGGATTCCATGTGCATTATTGTAGCAAGAATGTAGGCCAAGCTTCTTCACCATTTCAACACACAAGGAGGGGTTGTAGTTGTTACCCCCTCCCCTCCCCAATGAGCAAAATTAGTTATTAGTTATCAATAATTTTATCTCTTCAGTAGAGCAGCATTACAATATAAAAAAATAAAACCAAACAGAAAATAAAACAAAAGTAAAAAGAACACAACAAATATGTATTATTTATTTGTTAACGTATTTAATTTTTTCATATTAATTACTGACAGTGTCTGACAAGTGGAATCATCCCTGTTGGCAGAGGAACATATCCATCTCTAAAGTACATTGTGACACTAAACAGTTGATCAGAAATGCACTAGATGCCAGTAGATGGTTGTCTGCATTGCCTGTCAGTACGTGGTCATATTGTTTGCAAATAGTGTCAAAAGTGTTGAGGCTCCATATTGACAGCGCACCTCATCTATGAATTTATAAATAAATAACTTTCTGTCAAATGAAGTGAAAATTGTAAAAATATTTTGTTCCTGTAATTTCTTAGTCATACTGCAACATAGAGGCAAATATTTTCAGTCAAACAGGCACTATCATACTATGTTCAGATCCACATTAAATAGTTGATTGCCTTCACATTTTACAGTATATTCAATAATCAGTTTGTGCTTCTAAAAAATAACTGATTTAACTTTAATTGCAGGTAAAAGAGATTGTGGTTCCACGCTACTATACAGGAGGTGACTCATTCTATGCCCTTGATATTGGACTCCTAGACTTAGCAGTCAGTGTGCAAGTTACCGCTTATATCATGCCAGCATGTGTAGACTGGACATCCACTATTACAATCAATCCTGGTGAAATTGGACATGTAAGTCCACTCCATACTTGGAATTAACAATGAATAATGAAGTAAAAATTCATCTAAATTAATTGTTATTATTTGAAGAAGAATAGTTTCTTTTAATTGTTAGTATTTTTGGAAAATTACTAATCACTATTTTCACAGATATATAAAATAAAAGTATATTTCACTTTCATTTCATTTGAGTGAAAGATCAATGTTCTGTCAGGCTTTAAAAGCATTGTCCGCCCCTTTAAACAGACTTTGAGTATAAATTTTATGGGAAGCTTTATTACTGCAAACAATGATGAGGTTATATTTTTCAACAATCTATTCACTTTCTAGTTTTACACTAAAAGTATTTTTTTTTTTGTTAGCGTTGATATATTTCCTTCAATGTACTGCCTAGTTTGGTATAATGTATTTTGACATACCACGCTCCTCATAACTCAACAACTAAAAAAATTAAACCCTCTGTTTTCTAAAACATTCTCAATTTAAAGATTTACTTATCCAGAATATGAATACAAGGATATAAATTAAACATAACTTTAAAATATCTGGGAATATACATAGAATTGTTATAAGAATTTTACTTAAATTTGGAGGTAATTAAATAAGCATCCTTTTCTGGTAGTAAAGAGTTTTTAAATGACCTGCCTTGTGAAAAAACTTACTTTTTATTAGGTTGCAGGATGGGGCACAACTGAAAATAATACATCAAGTGAGACAGTTCTTTCTGCTCAATTGTCGTACATAGACAACGCTTCTTGCATTAAGAAAGTGCGCCAAGTATACAGGAGGCTTGTCACTCATGACAAATTCTGCGCTGGAAGTTATAACGGTAAGCAAAGGGTTGAATACTTTGAGATCCAATTTCTGAATTTCAACTTTTATATGATAAATAATACGCAAGGACCTGGTGGCTTAGTGGTTGTTATCTCAAGTTTGATTCCTGGGATGGGTACAATATCTTCCAAAGTCCCCCAGTGTTGACTCAGTATCATGAGGAAAACGGGAGACTACAACTTCAGT
Source organism: Stictocephala bisonia (assembly GCA_035578905.1). NCBI lineage: Eukaryota > Metazoa > Arthropoda > Insecta > Hemiptera > Membracidae > Stictocephala > Stictocephala bisonia. The sequence continues at coordinate 128,428 of JAQJVL010000179.1, forward strand.
AGCTAATCCTGGTAACTAAAACTGAAAATAATAAGATTGGAACCCAATGTGCTAACTCCTCATCCTTAAGCAAAACGCTGTCCAGTACGTGTGGTCCTAGAGAGATCATTGGTTTGGAGTTTGAACAGCCGGCATGCATAGGTAATTTATTTTGTCCACTACCCAGCCATTAATACTAAACAGCCAAGCTGTTAAGATCTTTGGTTGCATTTTACTTCTGAGCTATAGTGCTGTGTTAAAACCATGCAAAACAATTGCCGAGCCGACTGGTGACGTCTGGGCATCAGGGGAATGGAGAGGGGAGCGGGGGATGTAAGGGCAGTGCTATCTACAGACCGTTCTGCTGCTGCCTCACGACTGGATAAGTACTCTTTTTTGTATGTGAAATTACTGTCTATGTCTTCATCTTAAAAATGTTGGGGTTGTACAGACAGATAATGAGAGTAGGCGAAATTGTGGGTTAAATTCAAAATCAAAGATGGCTAAATCGCCTTTTTGCCCGTGACTATAGCCTCCAGGCTCTGCACGTGAGGTTTAGGGATGTAAATGTGTGAAGTTTGGGTAATAATAAATAATTATCTTACTCCCAATACCACCACAGTGCAAAATGCCATGTGCAGGATACTTGAGAGGAAGGATTTAAAAAATCATCTTCCAAGTACAATGGGTTAATTTTCCAGTAAACTAACATTTTAAAATGTATATGCTAAAATATAGTAGCATAACAAAAACAGGTATTAGGCACAAGGTTTATTCAATAAATATAATTTAAATCATCAAGATAAGGAAGGTTATGAATATAATTTACAAGTAAATTTACCATTGTTTATGAATAAATCGTCTTTGTTTCTTAATAATGCAGGTTTTTTTTCTATGGAATGCAGCTCAATGATGAAGCTGTGGTAACTTTGATCTCTATATTAAATGAGAAATGACAGTTCCTTTTATTTCAGAAACTAACGTTTAATCAAATAGAGGCCAGTAGATTCAGACTATAAAATTGGCCAATTCGGGAAAAATTCCAACCAAAGAAATTCTTTTTGGAATGGCTTCAGTTATGATCCAGTAGGAATATCCTAGGTTTCCCCCCTCAGTGGAGTTGTGCTTTGAGAATGGGGGTTAAAATGTGAACCCTAAAAGGTTGTTTTAGCGGCTTAAAAAAATAATATCTCTAAGAGAATGAAAATGTCGAAGAAACAGTCTTTATAATAGTTGTTGAGCATTACACTTTGCATTACATGCCACTAAACTTATTTATTGGCCTAACAGTTCCTGTTATACAGGTCCTCAAAGTTTGAGCAATTTTTCAAAATAATGAAAAGATTTTCTTTTTAGAAATAGTTTTCCAAAAATATCTTCTAAAGTAGCTTAGTAATGATAAATAGAGGTGATATAAAAGTTGTTAACCAGTAAATTCTGCATCAATTGGGACCAAAAGCGATTTTTATTGAGCCACTTCTGAACACCAATGCAAAAGCATACTGAGATTGTATTATAATTGCTGTGGTGCAGTACTGTTGGTACGTACTATATCAGTTTTAATAATACTATATTAGTTTTAGTAGTAAAAAGTGAGCAGTACTATTGTGTGTTTCAAGCATTATTATTAATAGTAGCCTACCCGTACTATTAATAATCATTATTTAAAGGGAAGATCTCCCTATTGTAATTCTTACAATATTGTCAATTATTAAATGTTATTGGTAACTAAAAAACTTAGATATCTACAAGGACACGTTATCTTTTGAGGGCTCCCCTTCTTGAAAACCAAGCTGTCAAAGAGACCCCTCATTCTAATTTGAGTTCATCTCAGTAGCTTGTGCTTTTTATGCATTGAACATTTTTTCTGTTTCACATAAATTAATGAAAAACAACTGCAAACCACTATTATCCAGACTTTTGAAGAACATGATATGGAAAAAGAAAAGGTCATATCTAATCTTAAGCAAGACATAAGGAACTTAAAAGAGGCAACAAACACTCATCTCAATACAAAAAGGTAGGTACCCAGATGAAGAGGAATGTTTTTAGTGTCTCCCTATAAGCTGCTAAATACAAAAAAAAGGCTACCCCAGATAATAAGTGCAATAACCTGGCAAAAAGAGAAAGTCTAGAGCACATGTACTCTACTCAAACAGACTTAAACAAGGACAACCAAAGAGAAAATGCAACAAACAAAATGTCTGCCAACAGATTGCCTCCTGCTACAGCTCACAAACTAAACGAAGGTGAGACTTTTGAAGAGTTCTTTAAAAAGAACATTACCCACTTCAAGAAAAAGGCAGAGGTCTATAACGAATTTTCCTTAAATGTCCGAGAAAAAGGAAAAAATAAGACCTCGGAAAAAGGTCTTAGAGCAGATGATGTTCTGAACCAAAACAAGCAACTAATCTCAAAGCCATGGTTATTTCCAATCATTTTTTACAGCAAGCTCAATACAAAAACAATGATACAGAACCAGAATTTACCAATGCACAAACAACCAAGCCATACATCTAAACACAGTGCTGAAGGTTCAAGGAAAATGTCAACAATAAGCATATTTCATCTGAATGTAAGAGGTCTAACCAACAAAATTAAAAAAGACTTAATCACCTCCTAAGCAATCTCCAGCCTACAATAATAATAATACTGACAAAACATGGGTTAAGTTCAGAATAAAAAATAAATTTTGGGTACTAACAAAAATAAATGGATACTACTTAATAGCAAATTTTAGCAGAGAACAACACAAACTAGGAGGGGTTCTATTTACTCTGTGGAAAAGACAGATATTTACACCTATCTGATCATACAGGTCAACTTTCCACAGTACAAAAGGAAGGGAACCAAGTAAAAGTACAAGAAAGCACGTTCAAGAAAAACTTCAGTAAATTTAATTTTGGTTACCTGCAAACAGAACTTGAATTAGAGAGCTGGGACAGCATACACAATGCCAAAGATGCTGAAGAAGTATATAACTCATTTCTAGCTTTTGTTAGGAGAGCATTAGATACTACGTGTCCCCTTTCAAAATCAAGGCACAGAGACAAGCCAAAACTTAAGTTTCAGTACAATCCTGAAATAAACACGTTAAAAGAAGAATTCCTCATGTGCTTATGCAGATATGAACTGACAAGAGTTGAAATTGATAAGGACGCAATGAAAAGGAAAAAGAAAGCTTATGACTTGAAACTAAGAGAGTTTAGACAAGCTGCTGCAAATGAGCACATAACCAAATCTAAGGCACTTTGGAACATCATCATCAACTCAGAAAAACAGCAGGAAAAGTCCAATGACCCACTCTCCCAGATAGAAATACAAGGGAAAATAGAGGATAGCACAATGGTGATTGTAGAATATTTAAATAGATACTTCTGCCAGATTTAAAATATCACACTTGAAAAAAATTGAAATAGTCTCCAAATCAATCCTGTTTTGGAGATAACAACAAGCGAGCTAACATCAAGTACACTCCACAACTCACTTTAGCTCCTACCACAGTAAATGAAGTGCTATCAATAATTCAGTTATTAAAACCTAAATTGCTATATGGCATAGATGAAGTCCCATCTAAAGCATTTAAACATTGTGCAAACCAACTAGCAGCCCCACTGGTCACAATAATCAATAAGTCTTTTGACCTCGCTCAATTCCTCTTGAAACTGAAACTTTCAAAATTCTACCCAAAACATAAGAAGGGATCAAAAACTAACCTTCGAAGTTATAGACCAATTTCCCTGATCTCTCCATTTTCCAAAATTATTGAAAAAATTGTGCTAAAAAGGATGGTTTTTAGATACGCCTATTATGGACAATGCCATCAGATGTATCTGAGAAAATTTTACTTGACCATTCACCTAACAACTAGCAGGGGTAGGTTCAAAAATATGATTTTGGTATCATTTAATTCAAAATGTAATACTCTACAACTTTTATACAGAGCATTTCATCTGCATATTTACATCATTGCTTTTTGAAAATTGATTTAATGAACAATGAAAAAACATTCAATTTTGTGTTTTGCTTCAAAAGTCATCTTCTGAGAAACTTATAATGTTAATTTAGGCGTAGTTGAGAAAATTATAAAAGTCAAGTTTAGGAATGGCACAAAATGTTTCTGGGAAGGTCGCATAACATTGTAGATAAATCTCGTAGTTGACACCCTTCCGCTGCAACACATATGACAACATTGAGCGAGTTTGGCAAATTGTCCATGTAAACGGAAGAATAATGATTGATGAAATTCCAAATGAGGTAAATTTATCGCATGGCAGTGGCCACATAAAAATTCTTAGACGCTTACAAGATGCCATTAGGAAGAAATGGCCTGAAAAGTGAGCAGAAAACAATTGGATTTTGTTGCATGGCAATACCCCTGCATATTGATCCCTGTTAGTACGTCATTACCTAGTCAAGCTCTGCGTTATCACGTTAGAACAACCTCCATACTTACCTGACCTCATGCTGATTGATGTCTTTTTACAAAGACAGTGTTCATACGGTGTAAGTAATAAATGGAAAACGATCTGCAGGTGCTAAAGCTGTTAGAAAAAATGCATAAAAGCATTGTATAGTCAACCAATTTGGGGAACCTTTTGACTATACCTAGTAGAATTTTGAAAATAATATTAGCAGCCAATAAAGGACCGGTTGAACTAAATTAGATTGAAAACATACTGTTATTTAAATGCTTTAACATAGATTCTTCAGAGTGTACCATTGTACTATCTTCATGTATACAGTAAACGTGTCAATCCCTAAAATATTTTATTAGACTTTATTGTTCAATTATTGGATAACTGAACAATATTTAGGCCAAATTTCCAGTTATATAGTAATAAGAACAATTTGCCAAACAACAACAAATTTTTTGAATACCAACATTAAAGTTTTTCCTTTTATATATACAGAATTTCAAAATAGTTAATTTTGTAACTTGCAAAATAACAATTAGTTTCATTTTTAAAATAAAAAAATAGGAATAATAATTAGAGGTATATTTATTTCTTTGAATATATTTTTGTAATATCTACATTCTCTGAATTGCATGACAGTTACAAAAAAATGGAACATTATATCATTTACAGGGTTATTCATTTAATTAAAAAGCCTTATTGTTTTTAAGTTACAAACAATGTATTTTATTTTAATGGTTTTTAACAGGTAGTCAAGTGGACAAAGGCGACAGTGGAGGAGGGATGACAATTGTGAGGAATGGACAACACTTCGTTTTTGGTGTGGTTAGCACAAAGATAGTTGAGGAAAGACAATTTTCCTTGTTCACGGATGTTGCGAACGCTGAACATCATAATTGGCTAGAAGAACATAGGACTCGTTTGAATCAGTTGCATGTTGAGACGTAAATATAGTTTAAATTGTTTTATAATGTTTATTTATTTATTAAATAATTTTTATCTAAAAGGAATTACAGTCATATCAAAATGTTTCACATTCAATCAATCAATCAAAATCAATTTTATTTACAAAAAAAAACAAGTTTTACAAGCTTACAAAAAAAATATAATAATTGAATTTACTCTCCGAGTAGACCATACATCTGTGTGCGGGGAGGAGTCGGTCAGAAAGCCTTACATAATAATTAAATATCTGTGACTTAAAAGTCATTATTATGTCCTCATTATTGAACAAAAATTTAATTTAAAGGTGGAGTTATTTGCCAGGCAAAGAAGTGGCTAATAACCCCTTTCTAACACTTTACCTGGGGACCAACAACTTAAAGTAACTTCTGAACCACCACCAATAGCTGAGTAGGTGGGCTGCTAGCAAGGATAGAATCACTAGACGGCCACTTATCCAATAATAAAATTCAGTTTAAAAAACTGAATTCTGCACATTTAAATTTGATACTGCTATAACAAGCTGTTGTTGATGCCACAGGCATTTTTCTGAACTTTTGAGTGATTCCATGGCCCTTTGGCATCTGTTCACCATAAGTATTGTGAATATTAATGTCTTGGAAGCAAATGCTTAGTATCTATATTTACCCAGTGTTCAAATGTATTACATTATACGTTTATAGGTTTCCTAGAAGTATCAATGATCTCTATGATAAAAACAATGTAATGTACATGCCCTTCATCCTTAATATCCAAAGCAGACAAAGCCGCCTTATCTTTCTATACCTTACAAAGTTATAGTCAAGGTTATGCAGGGACATAAGTAAAAAACGGTTATGTTAACAATTATTAGTTCACATAATCATGATAAGCATTCCACTTTTTGTCAGTCTTGCCTAAGAATGGAACACAGCACATGTTGAGGTATGTGTAAAACAAACTTTTTATTTACTTAAATGCTTAAATGTTAGTGCAGTGAAAGGGTACAACTTGCATTGTTACATCTGAGCATGATATAACTGGCATCTATATATATATATATATATAAAACTTGTTTTGTAGATAATCAGATTTGCAAAGAGAAATGCTCTAACAAAGGAAAAGTTTAATTTACCAAAGAAATTGGTGAAAATTAACAATATTTTTAACAAACAAATAACAAATATAACAAGATTTGTATGATGAGAAGAATCTCAGGCTGATAAATAAATACATGCAATTTCCTTGTTACAGACATTTATCAACATATAATAGTTTTGAAAAACATCAACAAATATGGAAGTTATCTTCGAACCGAATCTCTTGAAAATACCACCTTACATGTATGGTTGAATAAGCGATCTTATACCAGCGTACGTGCATGGGTAGGTGGGAGGGTCAGTTCGATTAGATACGTCTGAGACTTGTTTATGGTCGTTACATTTATTTTGGACAATTATTTTGGAGTTTATCTCAATTAATTGTTTGATTGTTTAAAACTTCCTTCTGGATTACGACTGGTACTCCTAACTCCATCAATACGACGTACTTACGAGCCTGTATTGAAACAAGATAGTGCTCCACTAGTATCTAGCAATGGCTTGTGGAATACAATTGCTTAGTAACGTAACCTGATTTTTCAATTACAAAATTATATTTTTGACATTTGTTTTGTAAAGTATAATTAATCAATACATAACCAGATACATCAACATTTATAATAAAGAATTAGACCAATGACAATTAATACACTGAATTTGAATATTATGATATTTGTTTGTAAGAAGTATTTGTATTTTTGTATTTATATTGTTTTGATATAAAATTATTTCTTACAAAGTTTATTCCAAAATAAAAATTATAACTAAAATAGGTTATTAGATTACAGTAAATAAATTGACCATTCTTTTTGTCTGCATTTAATATTAGAAGTATCCTTTGATTTTGGACCTACTATACACATTACCTACTCTCCACTATACACATTACCTACTCTCCACTATACACTTTACCTACTCTCCACTATACACATTACCTACTCTCCACTATACACATTACCTACTCTCCACTATACACATTACCTACTCTCCACTATACACATTACCTACTCTCCACTATACACATTATCTACTCTCCACTATACACATTACCTACTCTCCACTATACACATTACCTACTCTCCACTATACACAATACCTACTCTCCACTATACACATTACCTACTCTCCACTATACACATTACCTACTCTCCACTATACACATTACCTACTCTCCACTATACACATTACCTACTCTCCACTATACACATTACCTACTCTCCACTTCTTAAACTCACCCTTAGGGCTTGTCGGTTGGCTGAAAAACTGACCAAAACTACATGGTTTGAATTCCACATAAAGCTGTAGGTGGCTTAATGATCGACAAGTACACCGTAGGTGTTGTACATATTTACTATGGATATACGGTATTGACTCACCCATCCACCCATACACGTACAATGGTATTGACCCACCCACCCACCCACCCCAACATGTACAATGGTATTGACCCACCTGCCCGCCCATACTCGCACAGTGGTATTGACCCACCGGCCCGCCCATACACGCACAGTGGTATTGACCCACCTGACCACCCATACACGTACGATGGTACTAACCAACCCACCCACCCATACACATACAGTGATGATGTCCCACCCGCCCACCCATACACGTACAGTTGTATTGTCCCACCCGCCCACACATACACGTACAGTGGTATTGTCCCACCCACCTACCCATACACGTACAGTGGTATTTAATACCACTGTACATGTATGGGTGGGTGGGTCAATAACACTGCAGGTATATGGGTGGGCGGGTGGGTCAATACCACTGTACGTGTATGGGTGGGTGGGTTGCCCTGGCTATTGTGCTATTAATAAATAGCTCTTTCTGAGGAACAGTAAACCTTAGTTAGTAACAATGACTTACACTCTATAATTTTTTAAGCTCTCCTTATTGGAAATTATATAATTTGTAGAAAAGAACTTCAGCATTCCAATAGTTTAAATTTTATTTAATGAGGCCTTTAAATAATCTGATGATGTTGTCTTTGATAACGAAAGGCCTCATTAAATAAAATTTAAATTATTGGAATACTGAAGTTCTTTTCTACAAATTATATAATGACTACACTTCTTCATCCTTCATCTACACTCATATTCGCCCATGTCTTGACGATCAGTGTTTAAATAATGAATAAGTTATTATTTACAAATAAGAGCAGATAAAGTATCTTATTTTTGTTGTATTGTGCAAGTCGCTTGCAAAAAGTAAGAAGTTTAAAATTAATTGTTGTGTGACTTCAAAGAGGATAAAATATTTCTTTTTCTTAAATTAATCTAAAACAAATTAACAGAAAAACAACCTATAAGTTTTAAATTCAGAAAATGATTTTACAAATTTGTTCCCTGTCAGATACTGCAGACACTTAAGTTTTAAATGGCTTCAAGTTCTTTAGATAAATGAAAATTTCATAATTATTTATATTTAAATAATCATTAGAATTAATTATTGATCTTTCTTTTTGTAGTGACTTTTAAAAACGTTTATCAATTAGCACTAGGAAAACTATATTTTCAATTAACTTTTGTGTATACATCAATTTTAAATGTAATGTAATATATTTTATATAGGACTTTGATTATCATGTATAATAACATTATAATACAAATTGTAGTTTATTACAAATTATGAACTGTGATTGTCATCTTACATTTACAGAATAAAATGTTCTGGCATCAATGGTCGCACCAGATCTTAGAGATATTACGGTATGGGGGAGAATGTTGGCACTGGCTCATTGAGGGAAAGGAGGGGAGCTTCCATTGTAATGGCAGCGCTCCCTAGATGTGGGAGTGGGAAGAGCGGGCAAGAAACGTTTGCTGGTATCTATGAGATATGGTGCGACCAACGTTTACCATAACGTTAAAGAAACAGCAATTTAACACATAACTGTAATATAAGGCACATAACTGTGATAATATACTGCTTGAGGTCCATGAAGAGTGGTGAACTTCCTTAATAATTGTTTTGGACCTGTTTGTTATATTAACTTTTCTCTTAAAATCCAAAATCATAACTGAATAAATGATTAAGGCAAATTTTGTAAATGATTTTTATGCGTCATAACTTACATTCTATGGTAATAAAACTTCACAATGGTGTAGGAAAGACCTAAAAATAATTTAAAATACTATCATTGATTTTTTAAATACTATCATCTCACCAAACCATATAAATGTTTACAACACTATTATTACTTTTTTGTCAATCAATAAAAATCTGTCATAGTACTTATAAAAGTCGATTTTGCTGGTTCTTAAACCACAATAATTTTCTGTTTCACAAATTAATATAAGTGCAGTTTTATCCACATCGAATCAACAACAACACCATTAGTCAGCTGTGGTAAGAAAGCAATCATTATAACAAAGTAATAACAACTCGAACAGGTGAATATTCATTTCAATACCTGTAGACATTTACAGGCTATTTTAAGGTATATAAGGTAATTTTAAGGTGCTGCTATATAAGGTAATTTTTTTTTTAATCGGTGGCAAGTAAGAAAATCTTGTTATGGTATGTCAATTGATTAATAATTAAAAAATAATAAACATAAAGTATCAGAATTTTTAATTTACATTTAAAACAATTAAATGATTTTGTATTTTTGGGGAAAGTTATGTGCCCAACATATGCCTGTCAAAAAGTTGAAGTTGATATTTGTTATATTATAATAAGGACATTTTAATAGAAATATTCCATTAAATAGAACTTATGAGTGTTATCAATTTCAGAAAATATTAAAACATTTTTGAAATTTTCATAAAACTACTATACATGTTTGACTCTTAGATTTGTTTGAATGCTGGAACAAAACTTTTTCAGAAATCCATTATGAGCAATGTCTAATACAAGTTTACTTGATTGATTTCATTTTTTTATTTCTTTATTATAATTGATTTTAATGTTTCATTTATTTATACTGTCTACCAATCTGCAGTTCAAGGAATGTGGCCAATTTGCAATTAAGAAATTTACCTATTACCGAAGAAGATCTAGGCTTAACTCAACAAAGTATATCCAGTTGAATGTTACTAGTATATCAGATTTGCAAGTCATATACGATTTTATAAATTAATGATACATTTTAATTTAGTTACACATGACATCTTGTTTAGTGCAATTTTTTGCAATAAATTAAGGTTTTACAAAAATGTTTACATATAAACTGTTAATATTTACTAACACATTCAGATTAAAATGATTTATGATTACTTGTTCATTTTTATATTGTTATTCTTATCGTCATGAATTTGTATTGTATATAGTTAAATGTTTTATATATTTTAGCTATATTTACTTGTTGTGTTTGAGAAATTGTTTTTCAAACCAGTTTCGGCATATATTTTTAGCATAAATATTGGAGAAGTATGTATTTTAAACATTGCATTTTGTTATTTTACCATACATGTAGCAAATAACCATTAAATTTATTTTTGATATGGTGAAGTGTTATAAATATACTTCAGATATTTTTTTTCTTTTATTATTAAAATGTTTTAAAAATTCATTAGATTTGTTTCCTGATATTGTTTCTGGTTTATAAATAAGTAATGCTAAACATTATTTGAAAGACTGCCATGTTAGAATGGGATACCTTTAAACAATTATGTGTGTGTGTGATGAGCATAAACTGCTTGTGCGGTAATTAGGTTGTAATAGTATATTTCATAACAAGAGTGGAAAGTGAGGTTTTGCATGTTCGAGACCATATGTTTGAAGTGCGAGACTTGTCGAGAACATACAAAACACTTTCACTCGAGTTTTGAACGATACTTTTCACTACACTACGGAATAAAAACAGGTGTTGTTGACTGTGGAAAATTTTCGGTTGTAAACAATGTTACTTTCGGTAGTAAACAATAGACAGCTGTTGAAAATATGATGTTTCGCAGGTTGTAAACACATAACGAAAACAGCTAAACTCATAGTAGTGTAGTGAAAATTTTTTTCCTGATTGTGTTAAAATCATTCATTATTGTTGGGAGTTGTGATGATTGCTATTTTTGTTACTTAACCAATGGACATTCACATTTTCAAAGGGCCTGCAGCATACATGATTTCCTATTTTTTTCTATATTTTATAATGATTTTAAATAAAATACTATAACTATACTCTATTTCATATTGAGAATGCAGTACGGTAAGCCCATAAGCAATGCTAATCAAATGGGAGTTTTTGAGGTACAGCACTGTATAAAAACGTTGGCTCGCTGATAAAAAGTAATCATAAAATCAATTTTTCGCATGGAAGTGGTTGGGAAAATATTTATTGCCTGTTATTAAAGGTATAAAAGAAAAAAATAAGTTAATAATTTAATAAAATTACCATATGTTTTAAAAACATATAGCCCTTGGATATTCAGTTTTTAGAGGCCACTCTACACTCAATTATACACTCAATTTTAAGTGAATAAATATTGATTGAACATTTTGAAATGTTGTGTAAACTTTATACAGAAGTAGTGGATGCTTACTGTGTTAGTATGAATTGATTATATAATAAAACTAATTTGTAATAATATAATGGAAGGAAAAATTAGTTCAAATATTTGAGAAAAGACATGGAAAAGTCGACCTGTGAGGAAGTTTTTTATTTTTTGGTCAGGTAAGTTTTGTCAGCAGGAAAGTTGTAGATAAAAACTGGTACTTTATTTTTTATTTGAAACTTTTTTCACCAATATGCATAGTTTAGTCGGTAACAAGTGACAAAGAAACATGACTGTGCAGTGCACGCAGTTGTCATCATGTTGGTGAGTTGGCCTCACTCTTAACCATCCATGATTCCATCTGTGCTAAAATATGAGCCCAGGAGAAATATTACTTATTTTGGTATAAAACATATTATGCTAAAAATGTGTTGCTTAAAGTTGAATTTATAATATTAGGCAATGAAAATTACAGGCATAAAGCTAGTTATTAGTTTTCAGTTATTTTAACAGGACATCAAATCATTTACAATACAGTAGGTGTTTTATAGTGTATAAGTCACATTTATTTTTTAGTAACCCACCCGTTCCAAAAGTTTCGTAAGTTGTTGATTTTAGCTTATTGCTGTTTATTATTCTCTTTGAATATATTTATAAATACTATTTTTTTTATAGTTTGTTCATTTCAGCATACAAGGAATTTGAAATCAGTTGTTATCAAGATGTCTCATCTGGAGGAATTTTTTTTTTTTTTTTGATAAAAACATAGTCAAAATTAAGTTAAAACTTTAATGCTCACTGTAACTGTAAATATCACTGGTTTTTTCTTTACATAAAAAGTGCCATTTTTATCCGGATAACACTTTTCTATATATTTATATACATTTAATACTGTTTTCCTCTCACTACTTTTAATTATTTTTCCTTTGGCTTTTTTCCATTGTTAAAGACCACACTGAATCACTAAAATTATAATTATTGAATTCATTTGATCACTTTTTCAAGACATTCAGAGAAACACAAGCAATAACCACAAACCTCCTCCCATCAGATAAGACGAAAAGAGGAAAGGCCCAAACGAGTCACACGCCCGCCTTGTCCTCAGTTGAGGTATTGATGGGTTAGGGATAATAAAGGACACAAACTGAGCTGGTTTTTACTTGTTTGAAAGATTATATTTACTAAAACTAACTAATTATTTATTGTAACACAATTCATAGATTTCTTGAATATTGTTTTTAAATACGGCTAATAACGTACCATAAATTATTATATACAAAAGTAATTGAATTAAATCAATTATTTCAACCTAAATGTAATTTAGGTAAAAATAATGGGATGTACCAATAAAAACATTTGTTTTTGTCTTGGAATAGGCTAATTAAAACTTGATTCCTTCAAGTAGACATTAATTTACAGCTTTATACTTGATAATTTTTTTCTATTTTACTATATTTGTCTTTTTATCAATAACATTTTTCTTGTAAATGAATATATATATATATATATATCAGTAACATATACGAAAATATCTACAGACTTTTATAGTTAATAATATTTGTTTGTTATTTTAATAAATTTTTAACTAACGATGATTGATTTATACACTATTTAATACCTAATTCAATTTTATGAGACATTTTTAGACATATGTTTTTTTAAACAAAAATACTGTAATATAATATCTGAGCAAAACCGTGAGGATGCTATATGACAGTGGGCAGACAGACAGTGCTCTATATTTTTGCTCCAGCTAGTAGCGCTGTGTTTGCCCATAAGAGCTGTACTGCATTCTCAACGTGAAACAGAGTATAGAAAATCTTATATCCTATGATCATGAAACTTCAACATGGTAACAATAATCCATAACTATATTTATTTATATATATCTATCCACTTATATTATGTGAGTATGTGTATTTTATATGTCTCTACAAGTCCCACTAATAAAACATCTGACCTATGTAGATTACCATATCTTCTTTTTACTCAATGCAGTAAAATCTGTCATTGTCTCTATATAATGATAAATTTAGCCTATTCGCAGATCACAATAACATTTTGCCCTGTTTACGTTTTTAATTACCATTTCCTTTTCATGAAATTAAAAATAGCACATTAGTCAGCTTTGTTAAGAAATCCATCCTTTTTTAATGCAGTAGTACCAATTAGAATAACTTAAAAGTCATTCTAATAACTGCAGATTCATTTACTGACTGAATTACTCTACGATCTAGCAGTAAATGTTAGAACTAAGTGGGAAATATAATTGTTGTTTAACATGATGAGAGTCCCATCAAAATAAATTTGTAGTATTATTTTAATGGCGAATACTATCGTCACATTGGACCTAATGAATAAACAGTGAGCCCATGCTCATGAGTATGACCCCGTAGTATGAGCACCTGCTCCAGAGCATGAGGCTGTGGTTTGAGCAAATGCTCTTTGCACATGCTCACTTTTTATTCATATGACCCAATATGTAAATTCCTCATCGTTAATATATTTAATGTACATTACATTTATGTAAGCATTTTTTTTTTCTTTTGAGATTAGTAAATATTTTTAAATTGAACTGAGCCAGAAGGATTCCTTCAGAAATGGTTAGTAATCAGCAAATCAACCATTGAACCTTAACCAACAAAAGTAATTTCACAAATAGGTAGTACTTTTACTGTTTCACCTGAAGAAGATACTTTCGGTACTAAACATTTCTAGAACTTTTTGCTGTGTTTTACATTTAGCAAACTCTCTTCATATTATAGTCAGTTTTCCGATATATTTTATTTTTTTCTTAATATTCACATTTAACCCTAGATTTTCCAGTATCTTATTTAAGCTTTACATGAATTTAATGTCAAATTGTAATCAAACTCATGTTCAAATGGGTGTAAGTCATATGCTGCAGATCCTAGTATAATTAATAATGGATAAAAGACTTTACTTAACATACAACCGTTTTGTTGGTTTAACTATTTCAAATTTATTCTTACGTTTGTGTGAAATCCCTAAAAGAAGAACATGCAATTCTGCTTATATGACCCGTTGTCCTCGTTACTTGTGTACTTTGTCAGAATATGTCGATATAGTAGCAGTGCATTACTCTTAGATTAACTAGGGGACACCCCTGCACACTTCACGTGCTAACCCCGTCAATCGCTCCTCTCATTGCATCATGATACAATCTATAGAGTAACCACATATATGTCACCTGAACAGCGTTCTCA
Organism: Stictocephala bisonia; assembly: GCA_035578905.1. NCBI lineage: Eukaryota > Metazoa > Arthropoda > Insecta > Hemiptera > Membracidae > Stictocephala > Stictocephala bisonia. Next base: position 143,508 of record JAQJVL010000179.1, read on the forward strand.
CCATGTATCTTGAATATAGCTTTGACTAGTTCCCAATTTCTATGATTTCTAATTAAAACTTACTGTAGGTTAAAAACATTTGTTTTTGTCAGTATTATTCAATAATGTTTGAAGATATGTTCATGGTTTTACTCTGCATTAGGATTTTTGGGATGGTAAGATAAGCCAAGTTTGTATGGAGTATTTATTATCAAATTTAGTAATTTTATAAAGAAACACTACCACGTTATTTATACTACTTTATATAAAAATATAAAGTATATCATTTATATAAAAATGTATACATATGCATAAATAATTGAACAGTTTATTGTTTTCAATTACGTGCACTTATCTATAGACAAAGTTACTTCAGTATTCCTCAGTGTGGATCTGTCTTCAGGTAATGCTTGATCTGGTTCATCAGGATTATTCGTTAGTGCGAGTCCTGTTGCCTTTGAATATGATGGAGGCAGTATTCCAGCCACCATGTCATAAGCAGGGGGCAGATCAACAGTTATCCAGTAAGGTACACCTGTTTCCATCTGAAATAAGAATAATATTTACTAAGGGTTTGATAATATTGTAATTATTTTGAAAATGAACATTCTCTGTAATAACTCAACTGATAATAATAATTTACAGTCAACCTTGTTCATCCAAATTTCTGCTTAATTCAGATCAATCTTTGAGGAATAACAAAAAAATTGTTTATTTTAAAATCAAGTAAATTTTGTCCGCAACCCAAACAAAGTCTGGTCTGTAACTATTTATAAGGTTTAATCTCCTAAAGAAATGTTAAATCTACTATGATAAATCTATTTTATTTTACATCATAATATAGTAAACCCTCCGTATCCGTGGATTCGGTAACCGCAGGTTCGATCTGCAAACTAGCCTGAGAGCCTACAAAAAAATAAAAAATGTGAAAATAAAAATAAAATAACTATTGATTTAACAACTCATGCACAAATTTATATTTGTTCACCACTGCACAGTCATCGCTTTATTATTACTGCTATTTCCGGGAACTTAACAAGTGCACCTGCCAGATGACTCACTCCCTCTTCCACTCTAACCCACCATGCTTCCTTTACCACTGTCACTCCACACATCTGTCACTCACTCCTTCGTAGTCCTTTCTGTGTCGTCTGTTCATATCACCTACCAGATCATTCCTACAGTTCATTGCTTGATTTTGTGTTTTATTATTGTTGTTTATTGTAATTGTTTTATTTGTTTATTGATTTTCTTTTTTATTATTATAAGCGCAAGTTATTGACAGGATGATAATAATTCCAACATTCATCTATGATGTCTCAGATCGAGAAAAGGAAACATATCATGCTGTCCTTAGTTGATAAATTAAAAATTCTTGACACACTGAAAGTTGATAAGGTTGCTTCGGTCACTAGGATGTTTGGATTGAATGAGTCGAGCGTTCGTGAGATTCGGAAAAGTGAGGAAAAAAATCAGAGTTAGAGTGAAAGAAAGTGGACTTCTGTGTGCCAAAACTGCTTCTGTTTATCGAGACGTAAGAGTTGAAAAACTGAAAAGGCGTTGAGCATATGGATAGAAGATCAAACCAGGAAAAGAGTTCCCCTAAGCTCCCATATCATCAGAGAAAATAATAAACAACTACACAACTATTTTTCGGAGTCGTTGGGAGAGGGTAGTGAGATTCCACATCCGCCACAATTCCTAGCTAGTAAGGTATGGTTTGAAAGATTTAAGCTTCGTTTCAACCTTCATAATGTGAAGTTGGTTGGGGAGGCGGCTTCTGCAGACCACTAAGTGGCAGAAGAATATCCAGCAAAGTTCAAAGCAGCCTTAGAAGAGGGAGAGTTCTATGCTGAACAAGAGTTCAATGCCGATGAAAGTGGTCTCTTTTGGAAAAGGATGCCTTCGAGGACATTTCTGTCACGGTTGGAAAAACAGCACCGGGCTTCAAGGCTGCTAAGGATTGACTAATCTTGTTATTTTGTGCCAATGCTAGTGGATTCATGATTAAGACTGTGCTCATTTATAAGTCACAGAATCCAAGATAGAGGTCTATGTGTATGGGTGGGTGGGTGGGTTACCACTGCACGTGTATGGGTGGGGGGTGGGTCATTACCACTGCTCGTTTATGGGTGGGCGGGTGGGTCATTACCAATGCACCTGTATGGGTGGGTGGGTGGGTTAAAGTGTTTAAAAGACCACCCGCCCACCTATATACATAGTGATATTGACCAACCCATACAGTACATGAAAAAAAAAGGAAAAGATATGAAACACCTACCAGTTTTTTGGAGGTCTAACAAAAGAGCTTGGGTCACTGCAGATGTGTTTCGCGATTGGTTCACCAACTGTTTCATTCCTGAGGTGAATGCCTACCTTAAATCCAAAAACTTGCCTTTCAAAGCCTTACTGGTGATTGACAACGCCCCTCGACACCCTCTAATTGAACATCCAAACATTAAAATCATATTCCTGCCCGCCAATACTACATCGATCCTACAACGATTAGATAAAGGTGTAATTGCTGCTTTCAAGGCTTACTTTGTGCGTAGGACCTTTCAACTTCTCCTAAAATATGTGGATAATGCCCCTGAACTCACAGTTTCATCAATGTAGAAAACCTGCAACATCGCAGATTGCCTCATTAACCTAAAGGAATCCATCGATGAACTGAAGCCGTCGACCATAAATGCATGTTGGCGAAAGTTATGGCCTGAAGCCTGGTTCTAAAAGTGATCGATTCTGAAAACAATAGCATAGAAACACCAGTGGTGGATAACATTTTGGAAATCACTCACACTGTGGAGGGTGAGGGTTTTCCTGATATAGACCATCAGGATGTCGAAGAAATGATCAAATGCAGTGATGAGGAACTGACAGTGGAGGAGTCGGAGGAACTTATAAAATCTCTAAACGAGGTAACTGAACAGCCTGAAGATGAAACAAAAATGCTAGCTCAGGGATTTGTCACTTCAGCATGTGCTGTTGAGATATAGAAAGAAGGAGACTGCTACCTCTACCAACACAAACTAATTTCACCAAACAGTCTTCTTGTTTCTATAGACAATGTAAAACCAAAGGCTTAATCATCTGGTGTGATTCCGTTTAATAGTTATGAAGTTTTATAAAGACATGAGAAATTCACAAGCTGTTATAAACCAATTAGTCCTGCATTATATTGTTATCAAATGGTCAATATAATAGCGAGCTTTCTCAAATATTATTAAAGCTTCTTTTTGCTTGAATTTAACCTGAATGTGAACCATCTGAAGCCAATAAACAAATGCTATTCGTGAACTTTATGAACATTGATTGCAACATAGTTAGCTATAAGAAAAATAAATTAAATGAAGAGTAAAATAAAAATTGAACATTTGTTTGGAGATTAAAAGCACCTCATTAAATAAATATTAATTTTAAAGATGTTAACCCTTTTGAGACCAACTTCCGATGTATCAAAAGTTCGTGATACTCAGAATGGCCTAACTTTGTAATAATACATTGCTAACAGTTTGTATAATCCTTGTATGAATATAGTTTATTGCCGCATATCTGCACAGACATAAGCTGATTGGCAGTATCCAACTGCCAACATAACTCTAACACCAACTCTAACATAATTAGAGATATGGGTCAATACCACTGTATGTGTATGGGTCGGTGGGTGGGTCAATAACACTGTATGGTGGGTGGTAGGATGTACCTTGTATTAAGATAATTTCTTGAATATACTATTCACAAAAAATAAGTAGCAGCTTGTAAAATGTTATGCTTTATTATAATTGAAAACAATTAGTATATAGGGGGTTTCAACTAATTGTTAAAATGAGCTGAGTAAATAAATCACTCGGTTAGAAGGCCTAGACAGGTTTGATCAATAACCCCTAATACATCTTTAGGCTTGGGCCCCATAACAGCTGATGAGACGTCTTCTTACAAATAAAATGAATACGTATTTTATCATAAACACAAATTAAGGTATACACGTACGGTGGTACTAACCCACCCGCCCACCCATATACGTAAGGTAATACTGACCCACCCGCCCACCCATATAAGTACGGTGGTATTGACCCACCCACCCACCCACACACGTACAGTGGCATTGACCCACCCGCCCACCCATACACGTACAATGGTATTGGCCCACCCGCCCACCGATACACGTACAGTGGTATTGACCCACCCGGCCGACTCATACACGTACAGTTTTATTGACCCACCCGCCCGCTCATACACGTACAGTTGTATAATTCGTGAATGATTTAACTGTAGCACTGGATCTTGTCTGTCGTTCAAGACTACTACAGGGGTTGAGGGTGACCGCCAAAAACCAACCCCACTCTTCTGTCCTCACTCGGCCACAACATACCCCCAACCTTGAAAGAACCGGGAAAGGTACTTTCAAAAACTAAAAATTGAAAAATTCTAAAATTACAATACTAAGCAGAACATGTAAGAAACAAAATATATATAAAAATCAGAATATGACAATAAAAATCTATACGTAAAATTAATGCACGAACAAATAATGAAAACATTAACTAATAGGTGTAACCCACCCACCCGCCCATACACGTACAGTGGCATTAACCCACCCCCCGCCCATACACGTACAGTAGCATTGACCCACCCGCCTATTGTACTATTGTACGTATATGGGTGGGCTGGTGGGTTAGTATCATTGTACGTGTATGGGCGGGCGGGACTTATCAGCTTGCTGAAAATCAGACCAACACTACGTGGTTTGGATTCCATCTAATAGGAATATTTGTGCTTGTAATTTTGTTAGTTAGTGAGCAGCACTGGATTAAATGGAAACTGACAAACAAATAACAGTTATATGTACAGTGATACACATACAATGGCGTTGACCCACCCACCCCTACACGTACAGTGATACACATACAATGGCGTTGACCCACTCACCCACCCCTACACGTACAGTGATATACATACAATGGTGTTGACCCACCCGCCCACCACTACACGTACAGTGATACACATACAATGGTGTTGTACAGTGCTTTTTAATTGCAATTCTGTAGACACTGTTTTTTTAAGTATCAGTCACATTATTATAATTTTGTTTATACTTCAGCTTCCTCAGTAATTGGGCATTCGACCTGTTGAGAGCTTTTGCAGTAATTTAAGAAATCGCAGTCGAATTTCTTAGGCAGTACCTAATGCTTGTGTATGTTATGTTTTAAATTGTGATTTATGTATGTTTACATTGTGTTTCTTGTGTTTGTAATTAGTTATTGGTTATTTTATATGCAATAAATGTTTATTTTTATGAATGTTTTTGTAGAACAACGTGTAAATAGTCAAGTTTTTGTTAGTTTTGTTGTAATTAATAGTTGTGGTTATGTTGATTTATAACTGAAATAGGTGTTTGTTTGGATGATGACTTCGGTTCAAGTGAACTTGATAGACTTCTAAAATGAATTGGATCCAAGTGAGGACAAAATTGTTTGTTCATCATTTAGTAAGATGATGCTTTAGCTAAAAAGTTTATTTTTGGGGTTTTGGTCAAATCACGAATAAATGTCTCTAGTTCCTAATTGTGAATTATCTGTAAAGTGAAACTTGTTGTACTATTGTACAAAAATATAGTACCTATTAAAAGAAAGGCGTGTTTACTTTTCAATATTTTTTTTAGTGTCAAATAATGGGTTGAATCATATATTTTCCAAATTTTCAAATTTATATTTTTTTCTAAGTAGAGAAAGTAACATTTTAGTTACTTACTTTCTAGGAAGTAGGAAATTCTAAAAGCCAATTTTATATTCTATCAAATAAAAACAAATATAATGGAATTGGATTTGTGGTTTATAAAATACAGCTATTTTCCTGACACTACAAAACTCTAAAAACAGCCCGGTCTTCCTGGCCTACTTTATGTATTATAGGCCAGTCTCAAAAGGGTCAGGCACGGATTTAAGGGGGGGGCGATGGGGGCGATCGCCCCCCCAAATGGAAAAAAGCAAAAAATGTACCTACACGCTTAGAATAAAATGTTAATAAAATATTTGATTTACCGTCATGAAAATAACATTAGTAATTGTTACCGTCTTAATAATATTACAGTATATATAATATTCGGATGTGTAGTCTGAGTTTGTAGAAAGGAGAATTTCCGAGTCGTCGGTTGGTAATTGGTAGGTCTATATATTTTCGCCGGCAACAGTGGCAACACTGCGTGTCTAGCGCCGACGTAGTGGCGAGACGCCGAGACACTGATTGACAGACGACATTGATTTGATAGTTGAGTTATTTTATTTATGGTTGTGTAATGAATGTGTTAAATGTAACTCTACACAGTTAACGTAAAGTGTACACTTAATTCTCAGTCCAACAGAAGACTGGAGTTTGTTGTTTATATAAACTATGTTAACAAGACCTGTTAGGATAACGTAGGCCCGCTCTTCCTCCAAGCCGAGCATAGGCGTTCTTCTTTTTGGTGCAATGTTCCCGGCCGAGCATAGGCCCTCCCGTTTGGTGCATCCCCTTGCCGAGCATAGGCTTTCTGTTTTGGTGCAATTTAACGTCCTTACGACCGAGCATAGGTCTTGTTTGGTGCAATTTCATTAATTTTAGTCTTTGTACGCTTCACGTACCCTTTGGCTGAGCACAATCCCTGTTTGGTGCAATTGTTTCATGTTTATTCGGCTGAGCACAAGCCTGTTTTGGTGCAACTCTTTAAACTCATAAGACTGCTCTGTTTTTTTCTTGTCCCGGCATTTCTTCCCTTCCGGTGCCGGTTTTGTTCATAACAATAAAGAGTACCGTGTCGACAGCCCCCTTCTGGGGCATCGCCAAGCTCCGAATTTCCCCCGCACAGCCGCCTTGGCGCTGTCGCGCGGTACTGGTCTCCGACCATGTTCCAAGAAGACGGAGCATGTGCGGGGGCCTGTGCCTCGCTTCAGTTGCCTGGTAGCTGCCGCGTGGGGCGACCAGCAACAACAACCTACATATACATATTACAATAACCTAGCATGTCCAAACTATGTTTAAGTTGTTGCTCATTGAACTGTTTCCATAAAATTTTAACAATACAACATTCCAATGGAATCCATTTTATTATTTAATAGTTGTGATATTAATGTATATACTTAAATGCTATTTTGAAGTTGTTTTAATTTATGCCAAACTTATTTTCGATTACAGAACTTAGGTATTCTTCTATATTTAAACCCTAAAAACCCCCCCCAAACTGCTAAAAACAATACTTCTAGGACGTTAAAATAGCAAAAATTTTCCGGGGGAGGACCCCCGGACCCCCCGCCCTACTCAGGGGTATTCCATACCCCCCAGACCCTCCGGCAGGTTCGCCCCCCCCAATTCACTGCTCTGGATCCGTGCCTAAAAAGGGTTAGTACAATTCATAGAGAACAATTAATTGTTCAAAAAGCAACCATTGATACATTTTTAAATACTGTATGTAGGTAGTGCATGCCCCCTGAATGTATCATACTGTCTTAATACCAATAAATAAGTCTTTATATGGTTGTATTAGCAAAGTCAAGGGACTATGATGTAAAAATAATGTCAAAAACTTTTTCTTCATTGTTAATTAGACATTTTTTTGCCATTTCTGTAATTAGTATTTTCTTAAATATTCAAAAATATAAAATGATGCAATGCATAATCATAATTGGTTGGTTGAGTTGTCTTGTTCGATACCTTGAAGCTTACTTGTGTAACATCTGAAAGTTATTTCATTGCTCAGCCTTTTAACTCATAAATGTTATTCATATTTCGAGGGAAAAGTCATTTAAATATGAATATACAATTTCAAAAGGAAGTATTATAAAATATATTTGATCTAACTGTGACCAACAGATATAAAAATGGCATTGGTTATAATGTAAAGAGATTAATGAGTTTTTTTTAGATCAATGGAGAAGTTATACCTAAATATTGAAACAAAATTAAAACTTTTGTTTTAAAATTTATCATAAACCAACATCAACAAATCAAATTATTCACAATACATCCAATCATTCAACATCACACAAATTAGCAGCCTTCCACAGTATGATTCATAGACTACTGAATACACCTCTTACAGAAGAAGATTACCAATAAGAACTCAACACTATCAAACAAATTGCTGTCGATAATGGTTATCAGCCAAATTTAATAAATGCAACAAAAAACTCTTAATTCTAAAACTAACAAAAATAACTACATTAATATAACCTACATGGAGATATTAACAAATCTTTACGTAATATATTTTTAAAATATGGATATGAAATTACCATACTTGGGAAAGTTAATAATTTTTTAAAACTGATTAAAGTTAAAGTTAATTCTGTAAAAAAGTAACTAATTGAAGTTAAAAGTTAGGATGAATTGAAACTAACTGATTAAAAGTTAAATTATTAGAAAATTAACTGAAATTGAAAGTTAAAAGTTAGTTTTTGTACAGTAAAATACACAAATACTTAACCTGTATGATAATTTATAATATCTTAGATAAATAAGCCTATTTATTATAATACATTATTATGACAATTAAGTATATTTAATTGTCACCACCAGAAGCTTAGTTATATATTATTATATTATAATAATATTAATTAAACTAGCATTTTGTACAGTAATTTTTGTTATATAACTGTCTGAAATCTTACAAATTAAATATTTCATTTAATTTCTAAAATTATTAACAAAAACTGATTTGTCTTTGAAATTAAATTTTTACTTTTTAAGCTATACTTTAAAAAATCAAAAACTATCTTATAGGAAATTCACGATAGCAAAAACTTTTTTTAATTGGCCCAGATAATAAGAAAGGCCAATAATATCGTGAAATGTTGACTCCAGGTGGTTTTTATCAGACTGGAGAGGGTAAGGAAGGATCACTGATAAGAAAGTATGGGCCTTTTAGCGGTAAACAAAAACTGAACAAAATATACTCACTCTATAAGTGAGTGAAAGCAGACCTATTCATACTATTTTCTCTAAGCAATTACGTTTATTAGATGTTTAAGAATTTGCCGTTCTGAGTGCATGTTTTATTATTACTAAAATAAGTTAATTAAAAATTATGAAATCTATCTAAATCAATAAAAAAATACACGATTAATTACCACTGATAATATTGATAATAATATTAAAGGTAGTATTTTCATTATCTTTTGTTTTCAACAGTACCGATATAAAAATAATGAAAACAGAACTAAACATATCAATTGTTATTTGAAATGTGTCCTGGAATCTTGAAGATAGTTTATTCTGTTGTGTGGTATCATATCATTAAATAGGCTTACCAAATAAGCCTAATTTAAAATAAAGTAAACGTTTGAGGAAATGTTGGTTTGATTAACCATTTAAATAGTTTGTTCCCGATTACTTTTGAACAGGACAATTTAGATATGTAATTCTGTATGATCAATTTATCAAGCATTAACGTCAAAATGCAACTGATCTTCCTAATTAATTATACAGATAGATGGGTAAACAGGTAAAATTACAGTATTAGAATTTATGAAAGATAAACAAGCTTAGGCCCACTACGTTTATTTAAAACAAGATAACTATATGACTATCTCAACTTTATCCCTAAACATAAACTAATCAAGTTAAATGATCACCTCAGGGACAGGTCAATCCCACAACAATGGTATACCCGTCCTTTTTTTTTTTATTTATAGGGCAGTAAAATGTGACTAAAGAGAGGGTGCATCTTCAAAACAGTGACCTTGCTTGCCGGTGACAATTGGGGGATGAGGAAAACAATCGGTCTTTGACCTGAGTTTTTGATACTTTCTCCCCAGTTCACATTCCACGGTCCAAATGGTACCTTTTATCACATTTGAAAAACTAACTGAGTTACTTTAACCGTTAACCGAATTTTCAACTACCGGTAGTTGAAGTTAGAAGTTAAACATTACCAAAACTAACAAATAAGTTAAAAAGTTAATAGAAAAAGTAACGATTAAATTTAATTGTTAATTATTTTTAATCGTTAATCCCAAGTATGGAAATTACATATAGAATAAAGAACAGCATCAAAAATATACTACAACATAATAATTCAACAAAAAATAATGAAAACAAATACAATAATTCAGGAATATATAAAATTACATGTTCAACTTGTCATAAATATTACATTGGCCAAACAGGAAGAAGTTTTAATCAAAGATTCAAAGAACATATACAAAAAAAACAAACTTCAAAATTTATCAACGTTTGCTGAATTCTTAATTCAAGAGAACCATAATATTTCATCAATAGAAGAAAATTTAGAAATTATCCACATTGGACCTAAAAGTAAAAAACTAGATGCTATTGAAAAATGTTTCATATACAAAAACACAAAAGAAAATCCATCATTATTACTCAACGACCAAATAAAATTTCACTCAAATATATATATATATATATATATATATATATATATATATATATAATTAAAAAATTTACTTTATGCTACAAATGTACCATAAATTTAACTAAAAAATATTAAACACATAATATAGTTCATGTAGTAAAACCTCACTAACTCGACATTTTGTAGGCCCAAAGGTTGTCAAGTTTGAAGGTTGCCAATTTGCCCAGAAACACATTTTGTAGGCCCAAAGGTTGTCAAGTTTGAAGGTTGCCAATTTGCCCAGAAACACATTTTGTATGCCCAGAGGTTGTCAAGTTTGAAGGTTGCCAATTTGCCCAGAAACACATTTTGTAGACCCAGAGGTTGTCAAGTTTGAAGGTTGCCAATTTGCCCAGAAACACATTTTCAATGGGATTTATTAAATAACCACACGATAGACTTGAATTACATCATAAATTTATTACTTACAAGTGTATAGTTATTGTATCAACAAATAAATCTGGAATATACAGCAATTGAAGCAGCTTAATTTGCAGAAAAAGTTGTTTTGTTGAAGACTAATTCAGCACTGTGCTGCTTCATCATGGAGTTAGCGCAGGAATAAAATATCCATTGCAGACAATCTTTGTCGATCAAATAATGCAATGTTCCTTCAATGTATTTGACACATCATCTAAAGCCTTGTGAATTCTTTGCAGTTGAAATACACATAATCTAAGCCAGCTAGTCTTGCACCGGGTCAGCCATTGACTGTCGAGTTATCTGGTGTCAAGTTGGTGAGGTTTTACTGCAGTACAAAGCATATCTTTCTTTTCGCTGAACTGTTCCATTACCACTGAAATTAAATTAACAACCATTATGTTTAATCCTACAATTTGAATGAGTGGAGGGATTTGAGGCAGTTCAACTAAATTAAATTTTAATATTACCAAAGCTATTTATAAATTGCTTAAATTAAAGTGCTTCATTATTGATGTTTAGCTTGAAATAAGCTGTTGCTGTTTTATAGTGTTTAATATAAAAGAATCCAATTTTAAATATAATAACAAACTAAATATTGATTTTGGTGCAATAATACCTTTTGTACAGTAAACATAGTTGTAAGAATAACCAGTATAGAGAGTAGATATTAAGCATAATATATAGTGAGATGCAGTTAATATTTAACAATTTGTCTAATAACTTCACACTGGTTCTTTGTTACCTCAACAGCAAAATTGGTCTGTCCTTCAGTAGAAGAGGGTGGCAGAGCGTCTGTCGATGTGTTAGGGACGATGTACCCAGGTAGGCTGTAAGTGCAAGTGAAGGTAGCCAGGAATATGAGTGTAACAAAGACAACTGCTAGCCATAAATAGGCCGAATGTAGCGAGATACTGAACGCTAGGAAGGAAGAGGTGGTGATCAGCAGAACCGCTGAACTCAGCACGAAAGTCACTTTGCCGTCCTGTAGGAATGGCATTGGTGCAACTCTAATACACTCAAGTTACCATCTCAGACAACACTGTAATGACACCAAACGTAGGACACAAGTGTCATATTATCTCTATCTCCACAGTCAAACCTGTTAAGAAATGAAGAGCTTTTATCAATACTGATTAGACACAATTTCCTCACTTTGTTCCAAAATATTGCAACCATTAAATTGGCAAACACATGTATTACAATTACTGATAAATAAAACTTACTTTTAACCACTGATTCATTGATTGGAATCATAGGTTTGATTGATTCTTCAATTAAATGTAGAATTCATAAAGATCAAAGTGCAATAAAATTCAGAATTATAGTTAAAAAAATAAAGTTTAAATTGCCATAAAAAATATGCCCTTTATTGATTAACAAATTAATAATTATTCATTTTAGAAAAGCAAGATGGTGGACATTTATATACTGTTCTAAAGAAAACTACAATATAAATTCGATCATTTTCATTTTAAGAACACTTATATGCTAAAAATAGATATAATAATACCTACAGTACAATAAATTTAAAAACCATCAAATCGGCAGTTTAGTTATTTATAAGGAATCAAGTTTGGACATTGAATTTTACTCCATTGTGTCAAAGCCTACTGTTGGTGCAGAAATTATGTGCGGTAGGTAGTTTTCTAAGAAACTAAAAGGCCTACAAAAAATCGAATCATACTATTGTTTTTCTTGTTTAATTGTACATTATGAAATATGTATTTTTAAATTTTATTAAAAGTTTTAGTAATTTTTTTCCTAGTTGGAAACAAAAAAATACCTGAATTTAAACTAGTTTTCACTGTACATCAAGTTTACATTGTTATTATTAAAAAAACCTGTAAATGTATCACATTTATATTTTAATGCCTGATTGACAGAAACATTTTCTATCAATCAGAAAAGTTCTTATCAATTCCCTGAAACATTGTTTTCTTGGCTTTTCTTGGCTTGGCTCCTAAAATTAATTGCTTGGTCTTGTTGTAATCCTTATGACATGTATAGTTGCGATACATTACTTTTATATGTGTAAGTAAATTCAGTAATTTTATATTGATTTAAATCAGTATTACATTTATCAATTTAAAGTTATTTTAAATTGATTTTAATCGATTTAACACCACATTTACTTACACATATGAAAGTAGTGTATTGAAACTGTACATGCCATGAGGCTTACAAGACCAAGCAATTAATTTTACGACCCCTAAAAGTCAAGAAAACAATGTTTCAGGACAATGATGAGAACTTTTTTATTACAATTAGAATATCAAAGTAAATTCAGTGATTTTATATTGATTAAAATCAATAGTGAATTTATTAATTTAAATTTATTTTAAATTGATTTAAAATTACCGCATTTACTTACACACATGAAAGTAATATATTGTAACTATACATGCCATAAGAAATAGAAGAACAACATGTTTGTGTTTCGACAGGCCCTTCATTTGTTTTAACTCTTAATTAATAAATAAATAAGGTTTTTTTAATTTTCTGTCATGGTTTGTGACTGTGTTTTACTTCTAAATGAAACCCATGGTTGACATCATAATTAGTGGATGAAGATTTGTATATTGAAACATATACTATTAATTAATTAATCTTCAACAACCAGTTTGAGCTCTATCACGGAATACATTAAGTAATGTACATAAATGGCCTTGAATTGTTAAAAAAAAGCCTGAAACAAAATAAACCGATGGTGCTGAAATCGGATATCCTGTTGGCCACGCTAAGAGTCTACATAAACTTGTCCAATGCATCTTTTATTGCTTCTGTACATTAAATACTGAAGTAATCAGACCTACCACGTCTATAAATCATAAGTGCTGTCTTGTAGGATTATTTGTTTACTGTTTGTATCTTTTATATACAGGGTGTTCATAAAAAAAACCTTCAAGACTTTGATATATCATTACTTACATGAAATTGAAAACTAAGAAAAAAATTCCTGTAAATGTAGCATGTGCTATATTTAAAAAAATAAAACATCAGTTATTAATGATCCGGTATAAAAAATCTTTATAAAACTGTACTTCCTATTTGAAACCACTTGTATTGTAAGTTTCTGAGTGGCTTATATACATACGATCTAACCACATCTACGATTATGAGCAGCATGTATACGTACGATCTAACCACATCTACGATTATGAGCAGCATGTATACGTACGATCTAACCACATCTACGATTATGAGCAGCATGTATACGTACGATCTAACCACATCTACGATTATGAGCAGCATGTATACGTACGATCTAACCACATCTACGATTATGAGCAGCATGTATACGTACGATCTAACCACATCTACGATTATGAGCAGCATGTATACATACGATCTAACCACATCTACGATTATGAGCAGCATGTATACGTACGATCTAACCACATCTACGATTATGAGCAGCATGTATACGTACGATCTAACCACATCTACGATTATGAGCAGCATGTACACGTACGATCTAACCACATCTACGATTATGAGCAGCATGTATACGTACGATCTAACCACATCTACGATTATGAGCAGCATGTATACGTACGATCTAACCACATCTACGATTATGAGCAGCATGTATACGTACGATCTAACCACATCTACGATTATGAGCAGCATGTATACGTACGATCTAACCACATCTACGATTATGAGCAGCATGTATACGTACGATCTAACCACATCTACGATTATGAGCAGCATGTATACATACGATCTAACCACATCTACGATTATGAGCAGCATGTATACGTACGATCTAACCACATCTACGATTATGAGCAGCATGTATACGTACGATCTAACCACATCTACGATTATGAGCAGCATGTATACGTACGATCTAACCCCATCTTATGCATAAAAACATACACTAAGATTATGAATACCCCAACTAATTTTAGGAAATCAAATTTCAATTTTTTGTTTATTTTGTAGTTTTTTTTTTATTATTATTATTTAAACTTTTTAAGATATTAGGCTTTGAAAACTAAAAATAGCCACCATTTTTAAATTCTACAAAGTAGAAACTTGATACTGTATACTGAATTAGGTCTTATTCCTCATACATTTTCCAGGTTGAAAGATAATGTCTTGAGGAGTTATTAAGATAAGATAAATTATGAAAAAAAACATTCAGACAGACATAGGAAAACTAAGCATTTTAGGGCATATGTTTACAAGGACTTTTTTTCCCAGTTTTGTTTAAGTCGTGAAGGTTTTTTATGAACACTGTATATGCGCTTTGAAGAATGTATGATTATTTCCCTTTTGTCATTAAATATTGGTGGTAATAAACACCATTGTCTTTGACTCAAACTTCCAGAGCCCCCAAGGGTTTACTACTTAAGGGGTTTTTACCCCTTAATTATGCAATTATGAAGATGCATGAACATTTTTGAAGATGAGATAGTTATTGCAAAATGAATATTCATTCACAGTTTAAGGATTCATAATTTGTTCAGGGAAATTGGATGTTTTCAATATATATAGTTGATTGTAAATATAAGTATTTTAACATAAACAATCATGACTTAAAAATAAATTAACATAGTGATGTAATAATTATGATTTTAATATGAATCCTTTACTAATTACAAAATATTTCATACTGTTTTTTTAATAATAAATATATTTTTAAATCATATGTAACATTAAAGTACATGAATAATGGGAATAAAACAATCACATACAGGTTCTGTTGTATATAATTGTACAGTCATGTCAATTATGTCATAACAAACCATTTGTGACTGCCCAATGGTGTGTAATGGAGAGCCCCTTGTGCTGTTTTACAGAGGGATTAGCCAGCATAAATAGAATCAATGAGGCAGGGCTTAAATGGCTCGATGGATTAGATTTAGCGTTGTGGCAGGAGATCACTTGTTACTTATTTAGAATTTTTATTATAATTTAATGACTTTTGGAGTTTTTTGTTAAGTATAAAATAGCTTTCATATAATTTTAAATTTAAAAAAATGGTAGCTGACAAAAAACCATATGCTGTCATATATCTAGAGGACTTCTACAACAAAGAGTGAAATGAAGTTAAGTGTTACAAATTTAAAATACAATATTGAAATTCGGTATGAAAATTTATTTTAGACACGTTTTTCTTAAAATGAGTTGAAGGCCTAAGCCTAAGATTATCCATTTCAAATTGGTGGCTGTGTAAAAATTTAAAACTTAAATATGTATTTAAATAATGTAAATTTTTAAAAAATAAAAAAATGTTTAACCTAGTAGTTGCGTCAAACTGATGACTCCCATTACTACGCGTCAATTAACGCATTTTCTACATAGTGTTGTTTTTTTTTTTTTTTTTTTTTTTTCGAGATTGCTAAACTTGCCCTACTACAATCACATTAACTTGCCTCAAGTGCAATTACACTTTGATCTTAGCCAAAAGGCCGTCGGCGCTCTAAGTTTAATCTTATCTAAAGAATGAATCGTCTCTAATTCTAATTAGATAAGTGTTCATTGTCTTCTTGCGCGAGTTGATTTCTTCATACCTACGCTCCAAGTCCAACCATCAGATATGAACTGGATCACGATATGTAAGGTTATTGCTCCCAGAAATCTTTTATTAATAGTCAAAGTGGTTATCTAGTTAGAATCGATAGCTCTGTTATTTATTATTAATTTATGCATGCAGCCTGATCGAAGAGAAAACCCACGTATCTTCTGCTGATAGATCAATTAGTTAGTCTACAACATCTGCCATGTTTTTGAGATAAAAGTTTTATAATATTTATTGATAGACAGTATAAATTACAAATAACGTGTAACCTACTGTAAACAAATTATTATAACGTAAAATACACTGTATTTATTTTGCTTTTACGAATTTTTACAATGGACGAGGTCACAAGGCGATCCGACGATCTTTCTCCGTTCACGAACTGGCTGAGATCGCGTAAAGCATACACAAGTAGTTCTCAGGATTTTGTAGTCCATCAATCTTCCCTCTTATTACGATATGGTTTAGGCCTACTCGTACGGTACTTAAATAAAATGTAAACAGATTTTAAGTTAGGGGAATATCACCAAAATTCCTACTTCAACAATTTTTTGTTTTTGTGTTGTATTTATTTTTACAAAACAAAATGCCGCTATAGAACTGCTTGATTAAATTTTGAATATTTTCGCCGAAGTCAAATCAATATGACAATTATTTTGGAAGAAAATCTAATTGAAGCAATTTACAAACTATTAAAAAATTAAGTAAGCAAGTACAAACTATATAT
>JAQJVL010000179.1:160653-279830 GCA_035578905.1 Stictocephala bisonia
TGATGTCTCAGATCGAGAAGAGGAAACATATCGTGCTGTCCTTAGTTGATAAATTAAAAATTCTTGACACACTGAAAGTTGATAAGGTTGCTTCGGTCACTAGGATGTTTGGATTGAATGAGTCGAGCGTTCGTGAGATTCGGAAAAGTGAGGAAAAAATCAGAGTTAGCGTGAAAGAAAGTGGACTTCTGTGTGGCAAAACTGCTTCTGTTTCTCGAGACGTAAGAGTTGAAAAACTGAAAAGGCATTGAGCATATGGATAGAAGATCAAACCAGGAAAAGAATTCCCCTAAGCTCCCATATCATCAGAGAAAATAATAAACAACTACACAACTATTTTTCGGAGTCGTTGGGAGAGGGTAGTGAGATTCCACATCCGCCACAATTCCTAGCTAGTAAGGTATGGTTTGAAAGATTTAAGCTTCGTTTCAACCTTCATAATGTGAAGTTGGTTGGGGAGGCAGCTTCTGCAGACCACTAAGTGGCAGAAGAATTTCCAGCAAAGTTCAAAGCAGCCTTAGAAGAGGGAGAGTTCTATGCTGAACAAGAGTTCAATGCCGATGAAAGTGGTCTCATTTGGAAAAGGATGCCTTCGAGGACATTTCTGTCACGGTCGGAAAAACAGCACCGGGCTTCAAGGCTGCTAAGGATCGACTAATCTTGTTATTTTGTGCCAATGCTAGTGGATTCATGATTAAGACTGTGCTCATTTATAAGTCACAGAATCTAAGACCTCTAAAAGGAAAAGATATGAATCACCTACCAGTTTTTTGGAGGTCTAACAAAAAAGCTTGGGTCACTGCAGATTTGTTTCGCGATTGGTTCACCAACTGTTTCATTCCTGAGGTGAATGCCTACCTTAAATCCAAAAACTTGCCTTTCAAAGCCTTACTGGTGATTGACAACGCCCCTGGACACCCTGTAATTGAACATCCAAACATCAAAATCATATTCCTGCCCGCCAATACTACGTCGATCCTACAACTATTAGATAAAGGTGTAATTGCTGCTTTCAAGGCTTATTTTGTGCGTAGGACCTTTCAACTTCTCCTAAAATATGTGGATAATGCCCCTGAACTCACAGTTTCATCAATGTAGAAAACCTGCAACATCGTAGATTGCCTCATTAACCTAAAGGAATCCATCGATGAACTGAAGCCGTCGACCATAAATGCATGTTGGCGAAAGTTATGGCCTGAAGCTGTAAAAGTGATCGATTCTGAAAACAATAGCATAGAAACACCAGTGGTGGATAACATTTTGGAAATCGCTCACTCTGTGGAGGGTAAGGGTTTTCCTGAAATAGACCATCAGGATGTCGAAGAAACAATCAAATGCAGTGATGAGGAACTGACAGTGGAGGAGTTGGAGGAACTTATAAAATCTCTAAACGAGGTAACTGAACAGCCTGAAGATGAAACAAAAATGCTAGCTCAGGCATTTGTCACTTCAGCATGTGCTGTTGAGATATAGAAAGAAGGAGACTGCTGCCTCTACCGACACAAACTAATTTCACCAAACAGTCTTCTTGTTTCTATAGACAATGTAATACCAAAGGCTTAATCATCTGGTGTGATTCTGTTTAATAGTTATGAAGTTTTATAAAGACATGAGAAATTCACAAGCTGTTATAAACCAATTAGTCCTCCATTATATTGTTATCAAATGGTCAATATAATAGCGAGCTCTCTCAAATATTATTAAAGCTTCTTTTTGCTTGAATTTAACCTGAATGCGAACCATCTGAAGCCAATAAACAAATGCTATTCGTGAACTTTATGAACATTGATTGCAACATAGCTATAAGAAAAATAAATTAAATGAAGAGTAAAATAAAAATTGAACATTTGTTTGGAGATTAAAAGCACCTCATTAAATAAATATTAATTTTAAAGATGTTAACCCTTTTGAGACCAACTTCCGATGTATCAAAAGTTCGTGATACTCAGAATGGCCTAACTTTGTAATAATACATTGCTAACAGTTTGTATAATCCTTGTATGAATATAGTTTATCGCCGCATATCTGCACAGACGTCAGCTGATTGGCAGTAATCAAACAGGCAGTACCTAATGCTTGTGTATGTTATGTTTTAAATTGTGATTTATGTATGTTTACATTGTGTTTCTTGTGTTTGTAATTAGTTATTGGTTATTTTATATGCAATAAATGTTTATTTTTATGAATGTTTTTGTAGAACAACGTGTAAATAGTCAAGTTTTTGTTAGTTTTGTTGTAATTAATAGTTGTGGTTATGTTGATTTATAACTGAAATGGGTGTTTGTTTGGATGATGACTTCGGTTCAAGTGAACTTGATAGACTTCTAAAATGAATTGGATCCAAGTGAGGACAAAATTGTTTGTTCATCATTTAGTAAGATGATGCTTTAGCTAAAAAGTTTATTTTTGGGGTTTTGATCAGATCACTAATAAATGTCTCTAGTTCCTAATTGTGAATTATCTGTAAAGTGAAACTTGTTGTACTTGTACAAAAATATAGTACCTATTAAAAGAACGGCTTTACTTTTCAATATTTTTTTAGTGTCAAAGAATGGGTTGAATCATATATTTTCCAAATTTTCAATTTTATATTTTTTTCTAAGTAGAGAAAGTAACATTTTAGTTACTTACTTTCTAGGAAGTAGGAAATTCTAAAAGCCAATTTTATATTCTATCAAATAAAAACAAATATAATGGAATTGGATTTGTGGTTTATAAAATACAGCTATTTTCCTGACACTACAAAACTCTAAAAACAGCCCGGTCTTCCTGGCTTACTTTATGTATTATAGGCCAGTCTCAAAAGGGTTAGTACAATTCATAGAGAACAATTAATTGTTCAAAAAGCAACCATTGATACATTTTTAAATACTGTATGTAGGTAGTGCATGCCCCCTGAATGTATCATACTGTCTTAATACCAATAAATAAGTCTTTATTTGGTTGTATTAGCAAAGTCAAGGGACTATGATGTAAAAATAATGTCAAAAACTTTTTCTACATTGTTAATTAGAAATTTTTTGCCATTTCTGTAATTAGTATTTTCTTAAATATTCAAAAATATAAAATGATGCAATGCATAATCATAATTGGTTGGTTGAGTTGTCTTGTTCGATACCTTGAAGCTTACTTGTGTAACATCTGAAAGTTATTTCATTGCTCAGCCTTTTAACTCATAAATGTTATTCATATTTCGAGGGAGAAGTCATTTAAATATGAATATACAATTTCAAAAGGAAGTATTATAAATTATATTTGATCTAACTGTGACCAACAGATATAAAAATGGCATTGGTTATAATGTAAAGAGATTAATGAGTTTTTTTTAGATCAATGGAGAAGTTAAACCTAAATATTGAAACAAAATTAAAACTTTTGTTTTAAAATTTATCGTAAACCAACATCAACAAATCAAATTATTCACAATACATCCAATCATCCAACATCACACAAATTAGCAGCCTTCCACAGTATGATTCATAGACTACTGAATACCTCTTACAGAAGAAGATTACCAAGAAGAACTCAACATTATCAAACAAATTGCTGTCGATAATGGTTATCAGCCAAATTTAATAAATGCAACAAAAAACTCTTAATTCTAAAACTAACAAAAATAACTACATTAATATAACCTACATGGAGATATTAACAAATCTTTACGTAATATATTTTTAAAACATGGATATGAAATTACCATACTTGGGAAAGTTAATAATTTTTTAAAACTGATTAAAGTTAAAGTTAATACTGTAAAAAAGTAACTAATTGAAGTTAAAAGTTAGGATGAATTGAAACTAACTGATTAAAAGTTGAATTATTAGAAAATTAACTGAAATTGAAAGTTAAAAGTTAGTTTTTGTACAGTAAAATACACAAATACTTAACCTGTATGATAAATTTATAATATCTTAGATAAATAAGCCTATTTATTATAATACATTATTATGACAATTAAGTATATTTAATTGTCACCACCAGAAGCTTAGTTTTACCAGTGAATTACATTATTATATAATAATATTAATTAAACTAGCATTTTGTACAGTAATTTTTGTTATATAACTGTCTGAAATCTTTCAAATTAAATATTGCATTTAATTTCTAAAATTATTAACAAAAACTGATTTAAGTCTTTGAAATTAAATTTTTACTTTTTAAGCTATACTTTAAAAAATCAAAAACTATCTTATAGGAAATTCACGATAGCAAAAACTTTTTTTAATTGGCCCAGATAATAAGAAAGGCCAATAATATAATGAAATGTTGGCTCCAGGTGGTTTTTATCAAACTGGAGAGGGTAAGGAAGGATCACTGATAAGAAAGTATGGGCCTTTTAGCGTAAACAAAAACTGAACAAAATATACTCACTCTATAAGTGAGTGAAAGCAGACCTATTCATACTATTTTCTATAAGCAATTACGTTTATTAGATGTTTAAGAATTTGCCGTTCTGAGTGCATGTTTTATTATTACTAAAATAAGTTAATTAAAAATTATGAAATCTATCTAAATCAATAAAAAAATACAATATTAATTACCACTGATAATATTGATAGTAATATTAAAGGTAGTATTTTCATTGTCTTGTTTTCAACAGTACCGATATAAAAATAATGAAAACAGAACTAAACATATCAATTGTTATTTGAAATGTGTCCTGGAATCTTGAAGATAGTTTATTCTGTTGTGTGGTATCATATCATTAAATAGGCTTACCAAATAAGCCTAATTTAAAATAAAGTAAACGTTTGAGGAAATGTTGGTTTGATTAACCATTTAAATAGTTTGTTCCCGATTACTTTTGAACAGGACAATTTAAATATGTAATTCTGTATGATCAATTTATCAAGTATTGACAGCATTAACGTCAAAATGCAACTGATCTTCCTAATTAATTATATAGATAGATAGGTAAACAGGTAAAATTACAGTATTAGAATTTATGAAAGATAAACAAGCTTAGGCCCACTACGTTGATTTAAAACAAGATAACTATATGACTATCTCAACTTTATCCCTAAACATAAACTAATCAAGTTAAATGATCACCCCAGGGACAGGTCAATCCCACAACAATGGTATACCGTACCCGTCCTTTTTTTTATTTATAGGGCAGTAAAATGTGACTAAAGGGGAGGGTGCATCTTCAAAACAGTGACCTTGCTTGCCGGTGACAATTGGGGGATGAGGAAAACAATCGGTCTTTGACCTGAGTTTTTGATACTTTCTCCTCAGTTCACATTCCACGGTCCAAATGGTACCTTTTATCACATTTGAAAAACTAACTGAGTTAATTTAACCGTTAACCGAATTTTCAACTAGTTGAAGTTAGAAGTTAAACATTACCAAAACTAACGAATAAGTTAAAAAGTTAATAGAAAAAGTAACGATTAAATTTAATTGTTAATTATTTTTAATCGTTAATCCCAAGTATGGAAATTACATATAGAATAAAGAACAGCATCAAAAATATACTACAACATAATTATTCAACAAAAAATAATGAAAACAAATACAATAATTCAGGAATATATAAAATTACATGTTCAACTTGTCATAAATATTACATTGGCCAAACAGGAAGAAGTTTTAATCAAAGATTTAAAGAATATATACAAAAAAACAAACTTCAAAATTTATCAACGTTTGCTGAATTCTTAATTCAAGAGAACCATAATATTTCATCAATAGAAGAAAATTTAGAAATTATCTACATTGGACCTAAAAGTAAAAAACTAGATGCTATTGAAAAATGTTTCATATACAAAAACACAAAAGAAATCCATCATTATTACTCAACGACCAAATAAAATTTCACTCAAATATATATATATATATATAAAAGCACCATATATTTAACTAAAAAAATATTAAACCCATAATAGTTCATGTAGTAAAACCTCACTAACTCGACATTTTGTAGGCCCAGAGGTTGTCAAGTTTGAAGGTTGCCAATTTGCCCAGAAACACATTTTGTAGGCCCAGAGGTTGTCAAGTTTGAAGGTTGCCAATTTGCCCAGAAACACATTTTGTAGGCCCAGAGGTTGTCAAGTTTGAAGGTTGCCAATTTGCCCAGAAACACATTTTGTAGGCCCAGAGGTTGTCAAGTTTGAATGTTGCCAATTTGCCCAGAAACACATTTTGTAGGCCCAGAGGTTGTCAAGTTTGAAGGTTGCCAATTTGCCCAGAAACACATTTTGTAGGCCCAGAGGTTGTCAAGTTTGAAGGTTGCCAATTTGCCCAGAAACACATTTTCAATGGGATTTATTAAATAACCACACGATAGACTTGAATTACATCATAAATTTATTACTTACAAGTGTATAGTTATTGTATCAACAAATAAATCTGGAATATACATCAATTGAAGCAGCTTAATTTGCAGAAAAAGTTTTGTTGAAGACTAATTCAGCACCGTGCTGCTTCATCATAGAGTTGCCGCAGGAATAAAATATCCATTGCAGACAATCTTTGTCGATCAAATAATGCAATGTTCCTTCAATGTATTTGACACATCATCTAAAGCCTTGTGAATTCTTTGCAGTTGAAATACACATAATCTAAGCCAGCTAGTCTTGCACCGGGTCAGCCATTGACTGTCGAGTTATCTGGTGTTAAGTGGTGAGGTTTTACTGCAGTACAAAGCATATCTTTCTTTTCGCTGAACTGTTCCATTACCACTGAAATTAAATTAACAACCATTATGTTTAATCCTACAATTTGAATGAGTGGAGGGATTTGAGGCAGTTCAACTAAATTAAATTTTAATATTACCAAAGCTATTTATAAATTGCTTAAATTAAAGTGCTTCATTATTGATGTTTAGTTTGAAATAAGCTGTTACTGTTTTATAATGTTTAATATAAAAGAATCCAATTTTAAATATAATAACAAACTAAATATTGATTTTGGTGCAATAATACCTTTTGTACAGTAAACATAGTTGTAAGAATAACCAGTATAGAGAGTAGATATTAAGTATAATATATAGTGAGTTGCAGTTAATATTTAACAATTTGTCTAATAACTTCACACTGGTTCTATGTTACCTCAACAGCAAAATTGGTCTGTCCTTCAGTAGAAGAGGGTGGCAGAGCGTCTGTCGATGTGTTAGGGACGATGTACCCAGGCAGGCTGTAAGTGCAAGTGAAGGTAGCCAGGAATATGAGTGTAACAAAGACAACTGCTAGCCATAAATAGGCTGAGTGTAGCGAGATACTGAACGCTAGGAAGGAAGAGGTGGTGATCAGCAGAACCGCTGAACTCAGCACGAAAGTCACTTTGCCGTCCTGTAGGAATGGCATTGGTGCAACTCTAATACACTCAAGTTACCATCTCAGACAACACTGTAATGACACCAAACGTAGGACACAAGTGTCATATTATCTCTATCTCCACAGTCAAACCCGTTAAGAAATGAAGAGCTTTTATCAATACTGATTAGACACAATTTCCTCACTTTGTTCCAAAATATTGCAACCATTAAATTGGCAAACACATGTATTACAATTACTGATAAATAAAACTTACTTTTAACCACTGATTCATTGATTGGAATCATAGGTTTGATTGATTCTTCAATTAAATGTAGAATTCATAAAGATCAAAGTGCAATAAAATTCAGAATTATAGTTAAAAAAATAGAGTTTAAATTGCCATAAAAAATATGCCCTTTATTGATTAACAAATTAATAATTATTCATTTTAGAAAAGCAAGATGGTGGACATAAACAGTATATAAA
The DNA here is from genome assembly GCA_035578905.1 of Stictocephala bisonia. Classification (NCBI taxonomy): domain Eukaryota; kingdom Metazoa; phylum Arthropoda; class Insecta; order Hemiptera; family Membracidae; genus Stictocephala; species Stictocephala bisonia. The sequence continues at coordinate 168,399 of JAQJVL010000179.1, forward strand.
CTGTTCTAAAGAAAACTACAATATAAATTCGATCATTTTCATTTTAAGAACACTTATATGCTAAAAATAGATATAATAATACCTACAGTACAATAAATTTAAAAACCATCAAATTGGCAGTTTAGTTATTTATAAGGAATCAAGTTTGGACATTGAATTGTACTCCATTGTGTCAAAGCCTACTGTTGGTGCAGAAATTATGTGCGGTAGGTAGTTTTCTAAGAAACTAAAAGGCCTACAAAAAATCTAATCATACTATTGTTTTTCTTGTTTAATTGTACATTATGAAATATGTATTTTTAAATTTTATTAAAAGTTTTAGTAATTTTTTTCCTAGTTGGAAACAAAAAATACCTGAATTTAAACTAGTTTTCACTGTACATCAAGTTTACATCGTTATTATTAAAAAACCTGTAAATGTACCACATTTATATTTTAATGCCTTTCAGTAGAAAACATTTTCTATCAATCAGAAAAGTTCTTATCAATTCCCTGAAACATTGTTTTCTTGGCTTTTAGAGGTCCTAAAATTAATTGCTTGGCCTTGTTGTAATCCTTATGACATGTATAGTTGCGATACATTACTTTTATATGTGTAAGTAAATTCAGTAATTTTATATTGATTTAAATCAGTATTACATCTATCAATTTAAAGTTATTTTAAATTGATTTTAATCGATTTAAAATCACCACATTTACTTACACATATGAAAGTAGTGTATTGTAACTATACATGCCATGAGGCTTACAAGACCAAGCAATTAATTTTACGACCCCTAAAAGTCAAGAAAACAATGTTTCAGGACAATGATGAGAACTTTTTTATTACAATTATTATTTATTACAATTAGAATATCAAAGTAAATTCAGTGATTTTATATTGATTAAAATCAATAGTGAATTTATCAATTTAAATTTATTTTAAATTGATTTAAAATCACCGCATTTACTTACACATATGAAAGTAATATATTGTAACTATACATGCCATAAGAAATAGAAGAACAACATGTTTGTGTTTCGACAGGCCCTTCATTTGTTTTAACTCTTAATTAATAAATAAATAAGGTTTTTTTAATTTTCTGTCATGGTTTGTGACTGTGTTTTACTTCTAAATGAAACCCATGGTTGACATCATAATTAGTGGATGAAGATGGTATTTGTATATTGAAACATATACTATTAATTAATTAATCTTCAACAACCAGTTTGAGCTCTATGATGGAATACATTAAGTAATGTACATAAATGGCCTTGAATTGTTAAAAAAAGCCTGAAACAAAATAAACCGATGGTGCTGAAATCGGATATCCTGTTGGCCACGCTAAGAGTCTACATAAACTTGTCCAATGCATCTTTTATTGCTTCTGTACATTAAATACCAAAGTAATCAGACCTACCATGTCTATAAATCATAAGTGCTGTCTTGTAGGATTATTTGTTTACTGTGTGTATCTTTTATATACAGGGTGTTCATAAAAAACCCCTTCAAGACTTTGATATATCATTACTTACATGAAAACTAAGAAAAAAATTCCTGTAAATGTAGCATGTGCTATATTTAAAAAATTAAAACTTATCAGTTATTAATGATCCGGTATAAAAAATCTTTATAAAACTGTACTTCCTATTTGAAACCACTTGTATTGTAAGTTTCTGAGTGGCTTATATACGTACGATCTAACCACAGCTACAATTATGAGCAGCATGTATACGTACGATCTAACCCCATCTTATACATACACTAAGATTATGAATACCCCAACTAATTTTAGGAAATCAAATTTCAATTTTTTGTTTATTTTGTAGTTTTTTTTATTATTATTATTTTAAACTTTTTAAGATATTAGGCTTTGAAAACTAAAAATAGCCACCATTTTTAAATTCTAAAAAGTAGAAACTTGATACTGTATACTGAATTAGGTCTTATTCCTCATACATTTTCCAGGTTGAAAGATAATGTCTTGAGGAGTTATTAAGATAAGATAAATTATGAAAAAAAAACATTCAGACATAGGAAAAATAAGCATTTTAGGGCATATGTTTACAAGGACTTTTTTTCCCAGTTTTGTTTAAGTCGTGAAGGTTTTTTATGAACACTGTATATGCGCTTTGAAGAATGTATGATTATTTCCCTTTTGTCATTAAATATTGGTGGTAATAAACACCATTGTCTTTGACTCTAACTCAAACTTCCAGAGCCCCCAAGGGTTTACTACTTAAGGGGTTTTCACCCCTTAATTATGCAATTATGAAGATGCATGAAAATTTTTGAAGATGAGATACTTATTGCAAAATGAATATTCATTCACAGTTTAAGGATTCATAATTTGTTCAGGGAATTGGACGTTTTCAATATATATAGTTGATTGTAAATATAAGTATTTTAACATAAACAATCATGACTTCAAAATAAATTAACATAGTGATGTAATAATTATGATTTTAATATGTACATAAAAAAACTAATTACAAAATATTACATTTACTAATTACAAAATATTTCACACTGTTTTTTTAATAATAAATATATTTTTAAATCATGTAACATTAAAGTACATGAATAATGGGAATAAAACAAACACATACAGGTTCTGTTGTATATAATTATTGTACAGTCATGTCAATTATGTCATAACAAACCATTTGTGACTGCCCAATGGTGTGTAATGGAGAGCCCCTTGCGCTGTTTTACTGAGGGATTAGCCAGCTTAAATAGAATCAATGAGGCAGGGCTTAAATGGCTCGATGGATTAGATTTAGCATTGTGGCAGGAGATCACTTGTTACTTATTTAGAATTTTTATTATAATTTAATGACTTGGAGTTTTTTGTTAAGTATAAAATAGCTTTCATATAATTTTAAATTTAAAAAAATGGTAGCTGACAAAAAACCATATGCTGTCATATATCTAGAGGACTTCTACAACAAAGAGTGAAATGAAGTTAAGTGTTACAAATTTAAAATACAATATTGAAATTCGGTATGAAAATTTATTTTAGACACGTTTTTCTTAAAATGAGTTGAAGGCCTAAGCCTAAGATTATCCATTTCAAATTGGTGGCTGTGTAAAAATTTAAAACTTAAATATGTATCTAAATAATGTAAATTTTTAAAAAATAAAAAAATGTTTAACCTAGTAGTTGCGTCAAACTGATGACTCCCATTACTACGCGTCAATTAACGCATTTTCTACATAGTGTTGTTTTTGTTTTTTTTCGTCGAGATTGCTAAACTTGCCCTACTACAATCACATTAACTTGCCTCAAGTGCAATTACACTTTGATCTTAGCCAAAAGGCCGTCGGCGCTCAAAGTTTAATCTTATCTAAAGAATGAATCGTCTCTAATTAGATAAGTGTTCATTGTCTTCTTGCGTGAGTTGATTTCTTCATACCATACCTACGCTCCAAGTCCAACCATCAGATATGAACTGGATCACGATATGTAAGGTTATTGCTCCCAGAAATCTTTTATTAATAGTCAAAGTGGTTATCTAGTTAGAATCAATAGCTCTGTTATTTATTATTAATTTATGCATGCAGCCTGATCGAAGAGAAAACCCACGTATCTTCTGCTGATAGAACAATTAGTTAGTCTACAACATCTGCCATGTTTTTGAGATAGAAGTTTTATAATATTTATTGATAGACAGTATAAATTACAAATAACGTGTAACCTACTGTAAACAAATTATTATAACGTCAAATACACTGTATTTATTTTGCTTTTACGAATTTTTACAATGGACGAGGTCACAAGGCGATCCGACGATCTTTCTCCGTTCACGAACTGGCTGAGATCGCGTAAAGCATACACAAGTAGTTCTCAGGATTTTGTAGTCCATCAATCTTCTCTCTTATTACGATATGGTTTAGGCCTACTCGTTCTTAAATAAAATGTAAACAGATTTTAAGTTAGGGGAATATCACCAAAATTCCTAATTCAACAATTTTTTGTTTTTGTGTTGTATTTATTTTTACAAAACAAAATGCCGCTATAAACTGCTTGATTAAATTTTGAATATTTTCGCCGAAGTCAAATCAATATGAAAATTATTTTGGAAGAAAATCTAATTGAAGCAATTTACAAACTATTAAAAAATTAAGTGAGCAAGTACAAACTATATATTGTGTATGGAAAGACAAATGCTTTTATTTTGCTAAGCAAATATAGGTCCATTAGGTCCTCTTTTACATTTCACTTTTACAACAATTATAACACTTATTTTGAATGCATTAGTCAAAAATATTTGGGAAGGGTCAACAGATAAATACAGTTTAAAGACAGAAATTACATAATGTTCAAGTGACTAGCAATAATATGCTCCTATTTTTATAGTTACTTACTTTTTCCTAAAAATTGTACGCTTGTTATATACCAAATAGAACATGTAGATCACACAAACATAATATTGGACGTATTTTATTATAAATGTAACATATTTGTTTAATTTCACCGGAGAATTTTAAGTCTCCCCGGTTTTTAGAACAAAATTAGTTCGTCTTGTTCAAAATAGCTATACAGAACTTCTATTTGATCAAGAGATCCAGCCCAAAGATATAAATTAAATGACAAAAATAGCGTATGGCTGTTCAAAGAAGAGTTTTAAATATAAAACGTGTTTATGAGACTTATCTAAATTTTACCCACTCGACCATTGTCCGAATCAGCACCAATTCATGTAGCCTACATTACAAAAATAATCAATGAGAGCTACATTTTTTAAACTTGTGAGATGATTTACTCGTAAACTTACCACATGTAATAAGTTTCCATTAATAAATGGAATGCTTTTTATGGATGGATGCTCGCAATAAACGGAATAGCTTTGCGAGGTCATGTATTACATCATTGTGCTTTTATGGCGCGAAATATAATGTGGACTTGAATTGATAACCAGAACTAGCCTTGGGCGAGACTCGGAAATGTTCCTAGGCGCATACTGATAAGACACCGCTGCACAAAGAATGGCCTGGAGACTATATTGATTTAGTTTCCATACAATCATGGTTGATCAGAAAGTTATTTTCATTTTGGTTTTTGGCATTGATGACTGAGTGTATATTTACAAAAATGCTCACTTGTTAACAACAACAGTTAGGCTCGTTTAAGTTAATCATGATGTAATTAGGAAAATATAAATTGCGTATTACGTATTCACAAAAAACTGTACGGTAAAGTTTATATGCTGTTAAGCAAATAATATGTGTTAAGATAAATTTGTAAAGTGTAACCAGACACTTAAAAAATTTATCTTAAATCACTGCTTAAAAGTTTAATTCTATTTGTAGTCAGTGCAGACTATTATATTTTTTTGTATATAACATTTATAGTTTAATGAACATAATTGGTTAATTTTATTACAAGTTGAAAAGTAGTATCTTTATTTATAAAGAATCAATAGCCCCCCCCCTCCAGCAAAAAGTAGCAGTATTTGAACAGTGAACACCATAATAACAAAAAATGCCATAACAACTGATACCGCTAGTTTGATAGCAGACCCACCCGCCCACCCATACACGTACAGTGGCATTGACCCACCCGCCCGCCTATACACGTACAGTGGCATACATCGACCCTTATACATCGACGTTAATTTTTTTAGACTATTTATGCCAGTGGTATTTTTTATTTATTCTACAAACGTTGTTATGTAACCCATCAAAGACATTTTTAGTGTACCTCCCGGAATTTGAACCTGTGACAATCTGCATATGAAGCAGAAGTGCTAACCACTAAGCTAGCAAAGAGATATGAATGCTAAGACGTATAGTTCCAGAAAAACTGAAGCTTAGTAGCTTAGTACACGCACAGTGGTACTAACCTACCCACCCACCCATATACGTGCAGTGGTACCAACCCACCTACTTGCCCATACACGTGCAGTGGTCCTAACCCACCCACACGCACATATACGCACAGTGGTACTAACCTACCCTCCCGCCCACCCATACACATACAGTGGCACTAACCCACCCACCCACCCATATATGCACAGTGGTACTAACCCACCCGCCAACCCATACACGTGCAGTGGTACTAACCTACCCACCCGCCCACTCATACACATACAGTGGTACTAACCCATTTAATATAATAAAACTAAATATATAATATAATATAAATATATTATTTATATTATATATATATATTAGTTATATAGCCTTTATAAATATACAAAACCCATATAATATAATATATACAAAAATAAAACTTTTAATTTATAAAGCACCCAAAGAAACAGAAGTAATCATAGGAGTACCTCAGGGTTCTATTTTAGGCTCAATCCTTTTTTTATTTTCATTAATGACATTGTAAAATCTGTTATAAGTTCTGAAATATGTTGATTTGCCAATGACACCACACTTTTTATAACAGATAGCAACAAATAAAATCTTTAAATTAAAAGTTACAAAACCACAAGTTGTCTGAAACAGTGGTTTGAAAAATTGGATTTATAATGTATTTTCAAAAAAATAAAATTTGTGCAACTATCAACAATTAAAAAAGAACATATTTAATTATAAATTAAGACCAACTTTAACCTAATGATTACATCAAATATTTAGAACTGACGATTTAATTGACAGTAGACTAAAATTTGATACTCATATCGAAATGTTATGCAAGCATTTTTGTAACACACTATTTGTACTCAGAATATTATCATCCTACCATAAAACAAATGTCCTATTAACAACATACTATGGATTGATTGTGCAACAATTAATATATGGTATTCTAATCTGGAGAACAGTAATTTTAAGTAATTGGAAGAATATTTTTTACAAAAATATACATTAGGTATAATTACATTTTTTTTAAATATCTTGTAAACAGCTCTTTAGAAATAATAATACTAGCATGATTTTGCCATCTATTTATATGTATGAAACATTATTATTTGTTAAAAAATTTATCAAATTTTCAAAGGACAAAACTACAAAATCATTGTTCTCGATCTAACTTTAAAATACCACACCAAAGGACCACTTTAAAAAAAAAACATATAACAATGGGATAAAATTACACAGAAAATTACCAGCATATCTAAAAGAAGAAAAAGTTATTAAATATGTTGAGAAGAAATTAAAACCAATTTTACTTTATGAAACATGTTATCTACTTAAAAATTTCCTTACAGCATAATCTTATACAACTATTATATTTTATAGACATAATCATAATTATATAGACTGTTTTGAAGTTAATATTATATATATTGTATGTTAAATGATGTGTTTGTTACCAAAACAAATTTGGTAAAGGCAAATCGATCATTATTGTTTAACTTATTCCTCATTTTGTTTTTATAATGAAATGTAGCAGTAGTGTATTTTGCTCATAATTATTTTACTAACAATAAATTAATTACAAGAATTAAATATGAATTGAAACTCATTTTTTGTATAAATATTTTATACTAATGTTTACAGGAATTATATTAAATTTGAAAAATGATAGAGGAAACATAAAATAACAATAAATAAATCATTTTAGCTATTTGTAAATTTATTTGTGTGTTTTATTGTTTAACCAGGCTATAATATTATAACAAACTATAAAAAAATTAGAGATTAATTGGATATTTCAATTCAAAATCAATTCTCATGACAACCCAGCCACCTGTCACGACTAATTCCATTTAACGTTGGCCTTGCAGTTGCTTAAAAAGCGGCTGGCTCTGTTTCCTAGAGCTAGTCTGTCGTCCATCCACCATGAGGATTTTGGTGAGTGTTACATCATATTAGATAAAGTAGAAAATCAACCATGTGAAAATTAATGTTAAACTGATTGGATAACTAATTACATTTAATTTTGTATTGCTATACAATAATATATGTTCAGCTGTAATGCTTTATATATTGTTAAACAAAAATTAAGTGTAATCCGGTGTACTTTAAACAATCCTACAATGATCAGTTGTAGGGTGCAATGACTGATTCAGTAACTTTAATTATTGAAAATTGTTTTTCTTCCTGGATGTACAAAATCAGTTGCCTGTCTTAGGAATATTTGTATGTATTGTATATAAGAAGTAATTAAAGAATAAAGTTAATATTTATCAAATACGAGTAATTAATATGATTAATTAATATTTCATTCATTCTATACTATTTTGTTAACATGCATTGATGCAAGCAATTATATCAGTTCTATTGTGGTTACCTTTACTTTCAACATTTCAATTGAAAATTGATTTACAAACTATTCGCAATTGCCAAAATACACAAAATATTTTAAATTAATCTAAATCTTGATGTGGCTATTTACTAATTCACCACATATAAACTAAACCTTTTACCCAACTCCAGATAAGAGTTGAAATTCTACTGTAAGGCCTTCCACAAACCAATAGAAGCAATGAAAATTACTAAATGTACCTAAAGGCTGGTTTTTTTACTAAGGTAACAAGCACGTAAGTGAGAGGTATCAAACATGTACGTTTAAAGGGTGCAAATATATAATTGCAAATCAAGACAGAGAATTTAGACGTTATAATAAAAAAGTTACAACTCAAGATTGATAATCAAAACTATGAATCACAATACTTAAATTAAATTAAATGTTGCATTACTTATTTTATTTGACCAAAATAGTTTTCATTATTATTTATGTTATTTAACTAATTTACTAGAAATTGAAAAGAATTAAAAATTATAAACACTTGATTACAACAAGCAAAATTAATAAAAACTAGGGGAACCCCCATTCGCGTGCCAAGCCTCTCCCTCGCTGCGCTCGTGACAACCCAGCCTTCAGTCTCGGCATACGACTTTTGACAACAAATATTAGTGGGTAAACTATATTAAGTAAAATCATAATACAGTATGTACATTTATTTCTAGTAGCTCACACATTGCACTTGAGTTTCAACATATTTACAGTTTAAATACAAACACTCAATGTTATTACTAAGATTAGGATCCATTAACCTTCTCAATATTATAAACATCATTGTGTACATTCTAACAGCTGTTAAAATTACGTATACATCATTGTTTACATTTGAACAGCTGTTACATTTTGACTAATTTAAATCCTTCCCCATGTTATTCTTATGACCAAAAATCGTACTTTGAGTGCTTGCTGTATCCTTCGTGGTAAAAATATTGAACAATTGAGACTTTATTGCACAACTATGAATAAAGGCACATTTTTTAACACCTTAAGCGTTAAAATTTATGAAGAAATAAGGAAGGAGTTGCATAGATAAAAAACGGCTTCACGAATTGTATATAAAGATAATAACATTGATGTAACATATAAATATTTTACCAAGCAATGTGACTAGCAACAAAAGTAACTTATGCAAAATTAAGATTATAAACAGTATTGATTGAAATCATATTTTTTTTACTGATTGTTGATGATCATAATTAGATTACTATAAATAAATCAAGAATGTTTTCTGTTTTTATAAGAATTAAAAATTATATAATCTAATTGTTGTTACTTAGATATGAGTTACACATTTACAAATGGGTCATTATAAACCATTTCATACCTTTTGAAAACTGTTGCTTTATCCGACAATGCTACCCTGTTAAACCTTCCCTTATCACATCAGGATACCGTACTTAAACACCAAGTTATGTGCTATCAAAACTGATATAAAACCTATTTAAATATCTCTTCAAGTTTTCCATCTCTCATTGTGATAAAACCACAACAAACAAAAATACAATAGAAAAGAAAAACTTTCTAAGGTTTATTCTATTTGTTTATTAATATTATTCCAGTTGTTGCTGGTGACCCTTGCAGTTGCACTTGAGGGGGTCAGCTGCGCTCCCCACCCCCGTCCAGACACAATCGTAGCCCCCATCACACCAGCTCTTTATTCACCCCCTCTGTCTTACAGCTACAGCTCTTTTGTATCTCACCCAACCGCAGGTCTTTACACACCTTATGCATACCCTTACTCTTATGGTGAGTAATAAGAATGATTATTATTTTTGTAGAAATGTTTAAGGAACATTATAAATAAAATATTACTTGACCTATATTTAAACTTATAACTTTATTCATTTCTCAATTTTAAAATGTTCAACATTATTTTAATACTTTATTAAATGTTGCCAGATTTTCCTCTTTTTTGTTATTAATGCTATAGTTTGGGGGTTTAATTTATTTTACTTGTGGTTTTTATACATTGTTTTCAAACAAGTCTTTGTAGTTGAACATAAATTGTATTTAGTCTAGAGTTTGAGGTGTGTCTGAAGGAAACTCATCCACTCACAAATGTATTTACCCCTAAGAGGATCTATTTCTTTGTTTTGTATAGTAACAATTGATTTGTTTTTAGAAATAAGTAAGTGTTAGCTTGATGTGAAAAAAAGCTGATGCCTCTGACAAAATATTTTTTCATTTTTATTTCGTACTCTGGGGCATATAGATAAAATCATATGCCCCAGTAGGGATAATCAGTGGTTACAATAAACGAAAATTACTAAAATAAATGGTACCAGGTAACTGGCACAAACTTTCTCACTTTCCCTTACAGAAAAAAATCTTCAAAAACAGCTGTTCAATTGATCATATAGCTAGATTTCATGTAAACAACCTTCAACAACTTGAGTTGTGGCTTTTGGCGTTCGGCCTCCAGCCCCAACTTAGTGGGGTGGTAAGTAAAATATTTGCAATTATAGTTTGCATCTTTACTGAAAATTTAATCAAAATACTTAGAATAAAGCTTGAAAATTTGTATTTTTTAATGTTTTTGCCCGTAAAAAATGTTATAACTCAAAAGACTATTAAAGTTAGGGACATGCCATTTTACTACAATATTTTAAATTGTAATTCACATATTTCCCGAAATTTTAAACAAAATCGTTAGCCGTTTTTGAAAAAAACCCATTTTTGTATGTTTTTGCCCATAAACATAAAAAAACTAAAATTAAAAAAAAAATATTCTGGAGATCGGTATTGGCTAAATATACTTACATACCAAATTTTACAAAAATCGATCCATCCGTTTGGTCGCCAGTGAAGTTCACAGACACACACACAGACAAACACAAAAATTTTTAAAAAACTGTTTTTTGGGTTCAGGGGGTCTTAAAATGAATTTTTATACCAACTTTTAAAAACATTTCTTTGGACGATCATATTGGGACGCATATGGGAGAGAGTAAAAACAATGTTTTAAATCAGTGTGCATATACAGGGTGTCCCAAAAGTACGTCCAAACTTCACAGGCTTGTTATATGGACCATTTCCAACAAAAAATGTCCTTTATGTATTTATCGTATTATTAATAGTTACCGAGCTATTGGCTTTTTAAATATTTTTAAAAATATGTGTATTGCAACAGGAAAAATCATTTTTATGCAAGAAATAATGCACACAGAGCCTTAAAACTTTTACAATATAATTTTAATCAGTATATTTGCATAATTATACAGTTTTAAGGCTTTTCGGGTTGTTAAAAACATAAATTTATAGTGTTTAAACTTTATTTTTTTAACTTAAAGCAAAGTTACTACTACATTCAAACAGTGACTGCAAATTTATTTTTACCCTAAGCTAATGCCCAAATATCTTAAAAACTTCCCCAATTAATGCAAAATTCAAAAATACTAACACATTAACAAATTCGTTAACTTCTTTAGAGAATTGGTGAATTTTTCTAAATAAGTACACGTTTTTGCGGGCTGGCCACTTGTCCACCCTCGCATTGCGGCGCTTCTTCGTGGAAGTTTTATGCATGGACAAAGCTAACAAGTCATTTCATAAAGGCTAGAGCAATAATGTAACTGATATTTAAACACACATTTTGTGCTGACGTTATAATTTTATTAAGTAAATAATTTTATAAATATTTAGTTTAATACAGTAACATTAAAGTTGGGGAATTTTTAAGTAAAATTAATTGTTACAAGCAAACAAAGCAATAAGGAAATAGATTAAATAAATTACAGTACCATTTTTTGAAATATACCTATTACAATAAAAGTTCAAAATTCCGACCTTCTTCCCTGATACAAAGCTGACCAACGACGACAATTTCTCCTTAGAGAATGAAAGGATTGTTTATTATTCTTAATTGTGTTGGTAACTATTTATTATTAGTTCATCTTGTGTATGGGAATCAGAAAAAAATCACAAATTCCTTGTAGTATCCCCAGAAAAATAAATCCTTGGAGTTTAGATCAGATGATCTGGGAGGCCATTCTATGGTTCCTCGTTTTTCAACCCAGCAATTTTGGAATTCGGCATTTAGATAGAGCCTAACTTCATGAGAATAATGTGCTGGAGTGCCATCACATTGAAACCAAATATTTTCACGTATGCCAAATGTAACATCTTCAAAGATTTCTCTAAGGTTGTTTTACAGAAAGTTAAAATAATTTGCTCCATTGAGTCTACCTGGAAACTCAAATGGCCCAACTAATTTGCCTTTAACGATACCAGCCCACATGCTTATTCCAAACTAGTGCTGAAAGTGATCATTTCTCATTACTTTAGGATTTTCATATGACCAATAATGTGTGTTGTAATCATTGTAAATTCTTTTTCTTTTGACAAAACTTTCGTCAGTCCACATAATGTTATTAAAAACCCGAGTATGAACTTAATTTCTTCTAAGCATCTCTCTACAAAAGCGCGCTCTTCTAGCATGATCTGTGGGTAGAAGAGATTGAACTCGCTGCATATGATAAGGATATAACTGGTAACTTTTAAGGCTCCGGTAAACTGATGAACTTGGTATGGCAGTCTGTCTGGATATACAGCGGGCACTTGTAGTTGGATCTTCTTCTATCATATTTACAATTATTTCATCATAATTATTGTTAATACGGGTTCTGCCTTACCTCTTAGAATGTCCGGGAATCTTACCCTCCTGATAAGACCTACGCATATACCCGCATATACTAAATGATCAGGAAATCGTTCTCTGTTAAGATACCTAACTTTATATTCCCTTACAACAGTTTGGGCATTTCCGTCACAAAGACCATACAAAAATGCACGTCTTTGATAATATTCCTCATAGGAGAATACCCTAACAGTGTAACACATGTCATAATACAAACTGAAAGACTTAAAAAGCAAACGTGAAATAAAAAAATAGATTATTTCAGCAAACCGTTAGTGAAAATTTTCAATATTGCACTGATACCCATTGCATGATTATAAAACCAATTGATGCCCAAATAAAAAATATTCAATATTTATTAATACCCATCTGGTCAACAATAAAACATCTAATCCAACAACAGCTGATTTGTTTTGTGTGCTATTAATAGCTGATTTTGTTTGTAGGGCCCTGATATTAGTGGGATTATTTGTAATGTACTGCAGGAGACTAAACAAGTTTAATAAATCAATGTAAAGGGTTTAACAATTGTTTACTTAATAAAATTATAATTTCAGCACAAAATGTGTGTTTAAATAGCAGTTACATTATTGCTCTAGCCTTTTTGAAATGACTTGTTAGCTTTGTCCATGCATAAAACTTCCGCGAAGAAGCGCCGCAATGCGAGGGTGGACAAGTGGCCAGCCCACAAAAACGTGTACTTATTTAGAAATATTCACCAATTCTCTAAAGAAGTTAACAAATTTGTTAATGTGTTAGTATTTTTGAATTTTGCATTAATTAGGGAAGTTTTTAAGATATTTGGGCATTAGCTTAGGGTAAAAATAAATTTGCAGTCACTGTTTGAATGTAGTAGTAACTTTGCTTTAAGTTAAAAAAATAAAGTTTAAACACTATAAATTTATGTTTTTAACAACCCGAAAAGCCTTAAAACTGTATAATTATGCAAATATACTGATTAAAATTATATTGTAAAAGTTTTAAGGCTCTGTGTGCATTATTTCTTGCATAAAAATGATTTTTCCTGTTGCAATACACATATTTTTAAAAATATTTAAAAAGCCAATAGCTCGGTAACTATTAATAATACGATAAATACATAAAGGACATTTTTTGTTGGAAATGATCCATATAACAAGCCTATGAAGTTTGGACGTCGACTTTTGGGACACCCTGTATATAGATATATATATATAAAAGTACTACGTCAAACATTGTATTGGGAGGTTGGACTTGTATTCCATTGTACTAGTTAGCAGAGCGGGAGTTTGTGCTTGTATTTTCCACTTAATCCTCACAAACAGTCTTTTGAGATGCTTCCAATACACCCAACACATGACCTACTACTAAGGCATTCAAAATCTATAGGCAATCCTCCATAGCCAACTTCCTCATTTGGGAGGTAGTTATTACATAAAATGTACAAGTTACCACTGAGAAGAAAGAAACAGAGGTTGCATCCATCAGTTCGCTGAATGAGTGTTGAGTTAGAAACTTGGAGTGTCAATTAGTTTGTTTTCTAGTTTATCATGTGGGTGACATGACCAGCATTGTTATCATCCCTTACCCTTATTCCTCTTCAAATCCTCAAAGAAAGAAGTGCTGATTATTACTTCAGTTTTATACAGATGTACATTACAACTGTTAATATATTTCTAATTGCTAATAAGTCAGTCGCCCACAAGAAAGCAATCTTGTTTTTCCTCAGTTGAATTACTTTATAAGTAAGTAATACATATTTTATATGATTGTTACAAAATCATACATTTGTTAAAAGAAAGGATATGCATCAATACCACTATACATATATGGAAGGGTGGGTGGGCCAATTCTACTGAACATATATGGGAGGGCAGGTGGGCCAACAGCACTGCTCATGTATTGTAAGGCGGGTGGGTATAGACATTGTTTTTGTTTAGCCTAACATATGTAAATAATAATTTATTGTGGCACATAATATATTTGAAACCCCTTAAAACTCTGATTTACTATACTGATTATGTTACTTTCAATTAATTTTGAAATGAAAACTTTGTTAACATGAGACACATTTTTTTGTTTTAAACTGCTTTGATTATAAAATTGAAAATGAGATTTCAGGAAACAAATTAAGTAGATGTTGTCTAATTTTTCCTTGATATTTTCTAAATGCAGCTTTTGGTTTGTTGGAGTTTTTTATTTGATTATTTTAAAAATACACATAAATATGAAATGTTTGATCAAACAATTTTGTAATAGTAAAAATATCAAACAAAATATGTATGACTTTTTTGTAACATGCTACGCACAAAACAAATGTTTCATTGTTGGGCCTATATCAAATTAAGTTATTTTGGTAAAAAAAGTTCATGTAAATCCTTCTCTTATGATTATAAATCTACAAGGTTTTAGTTTCTTCAAGGTATTTTTATCATAGAGTAAAATAAAATCTAACAACATAAATCTAGTCCTAACCTCGCCATTTGTACACTTTGTTGCCAATAAAGCCATTTTTCATTTCATAAAATGAATGCTTAGCTACAGTCTAATCGTGTTAAGAATGAACAAGGAAAAATACACTAAATTGTGTGTGAAGTTGGACTATTCTGGTTATAAGTAAGGTTATAAACATATACTTATGTTATATAAACATATACTTATGTTATATAAACATATAATGTTTGTGGTTAAGTGGGAGAGGACTCTATAGTCCTAACTTCACAACTACAGTAAGGGCTTATCATTTCATTCATTATGTCACAATGCTATTTCGATGGTTACACATCATTCTGTGTAACTGATTTCAGCCTTGACAGTACAAATATAAATAAATAACTAAATAAAATAATTTATAATAAATAAAAACAATACTAAATATAATTCATAAGTTCAAAATTAGCACTTATTATAGTTCATCTTAAAAAAAATGTGACGTTAGCATTGGAGGGTCTAATTAAGTAAACATTAGTATAAACAATAAAATGTACGTTTATACTAAAACCAAACAGGTCCAACTTGAAAAGCAATCTAGTTTATTTTTCCATGTTCAATCTTAAAGCTGACATACTGTACATTTAAATTCATAATGAGAGATAATACTCTAATTGTATTTTTCAGCCGACAATAACCAACGCCTCTATCAGCTGGCCTGCTATGTGTTGCCTTATTATGAATCTCCCTATCTCACCCTCCTTTGCCTGCTTGGAATTGCACTCGGAAACCGTTTTGAGCAACCTGCTAATGAACAATATTTAGGTTTGCACAAAAAATTAGTAAGACTGCACTTTTATTTGGCAACTGAAAAGTAAACCCTTCATGAACTGTTGCTCTTTCAGGTTTAATATTTGTATCTGATAACTATTAATAGTAATCATATTTCTTACTACTGCCTGTGTTTCACTCGTGTGTCTAAGGTGTTTCTAACTCTTCGTTTTTTAGTATTTTCCATAATATTTTTGTTTACAAAGTAATAATATTTTATAAGCTATTATGTACAAACCCTTCTCAGTTTGATAAACTGTATAATTATATATTTATCATTATTTTATGAAAAAATAGTCACATGTTACCATAACATAAAAACTATTATTTCTAAGTAAGGGCTTTTGAAGTAAGACTAAGAAATTAAGTATTTATAGTTGAATCATGGTTTTATTAATTTATTACATGACAGATTGCATTAATGTTCATGTAAGTTTTCATTACTAACTCATTCAGTGCCAAGGCCACAAGTCTGGGTTGAGATTTCAGAGAAGTCAGTTTGTTGAGATTTCATATCAAGATAAAGAATGGCTAACAGTAGCTCGGTCTAAGATTGAACCTTGTAAATTTGGAGTTCCTCAAGGTTCCATATTGGGACCTCTACTTTTCTTATGTTACATAAATGAGATCCCAAACATAACATCTCAAGTACCCAAAGCAAAAATGTGCCTGTATGCAGACGATACAAATTTAAAAATTGCTGGTACTTCAGTCGAAGAAATAGAGGTGACATCATTTATTAATCTCGCTAAAATTGAACAGCATCTACTCAATCAAAATTTATATTTAAATACAAGCAAAACCAACTTTATGGTCTTCACTACAATAAATAATAAAAATAAAATAGACCCAAACGTTTATTTAGGAACAAATAAAATCAAACAAATAGATGGGACAACATTTTTAGGATTGGTTTTAGACCAAACCTTATCATGGGATAGACATGTTGAAAATATTTGCACTAAAATAAATTCAGGCCTCTATGCATTAAAAAGAATGCACAGCCTTTGCAGTCAGCAAACATTGAAACTGATTTACTTTTCGTACATTCATTCACACATTTCGTATGGCATCTCCTTATATGGAAACACATCCAATAAAAATCTCAACAAAATTTTAGTTTTACAAAAAAAATCAATAAGAATAATTATTGGATTAAAACCTCTTGACTCAGTCAAATCTCACTTTAAAACATTAAATATATTAACCGTGTATGGAATCTACATTTTAAACTCTATTATGTACATAAAAGAACATGGCAAGGAGCACTCTTCTCATGGACACAATACCAGGGGTAAGGGTCTCATCACACAATGACACAATCTTGAATTTTATAAAAAATGACAAGCTACTCTGGTCAAAAATTTCTGCAAATGCTTCCTAGTAAATTAAAAAACATCCAATCAAATAAAGTATTTAAGAAAGAATTATAAAAATACTTAATCAATATCGCTCCATATACAACAGATGAGGTATTTGAGACAGCTAAATGATAGTATAATTGTGGATAGTAATAATGTTCTAATTTTGAAAAACATAACATTGTTATACAGTATTACAAAATTGTATACCTTTAGAAGAACATATTCTAGTTCTAAGGTTTAATAGTTTAATAATATAGTTTAATTAGGTTTAATAGTTTTTAAGGTAAAATTTATATTATCATGACACTATTCTTAGTATACTATGCAAACTTTGAATAAAGAATATTTGAATTGAACTGGAAAAAAAGCCCTGGCTGTTGGGCTATTAATAAATTGCCCTTTCTGAGGAACAGTCGAACTCAGATAGTAACAAGACTACACTCATCCACACTCATCCTACACTCATATAACCATTCATATTCGCCTTAAAATACCAACAATCGTTGTGTCGGCGTCTCATATATAAGAATAAGAATAAGGCCTGATTTAATGCTTGTGCAGCCCAAGACCTGAATTAATTTCTGCTCTCATCGTCAGAGAGCATGGTAGGAGAGGGCAATAGACAGTGCACAAGAGTAATACATTCCTCAGTCTATGTTCTTTTAACATTTATGTAGTTTCAACAACAAATTTCATCCAGTGCTATACTAACGAGTTTAGTTATGCACAAGCAACTAAATGTATGCAACTTTAAAGTTTGCCTTGCAACCAACAAGGATATATTAACATCAATGGGGCTCTGAATAAATAACTGATCGCAGCTCTTCTTTTGTTAAGTTGAAATCATCATAAGTGTATTTTTAGTTTGAACAAATTATAAATGGTTTATCAACCATGCGTTCTTTGGAATGGTACGTCTCTAAGTACGGGCCTTGTACGCCAAGTGGTTAATATAGGCCTGTTCAATGTACTCCATCTCTACCACTGCTGAGTATTCTGTCCATAATGAATTGAGACATGTACAGCAAACTTTTGGCATTAATCGGTTGATTTTCTTTCTGGGCAGTACAATAACCACAGTATATCTTGAGTTGTAGCTTACGTCACGGTCAGTGCCGGGGAGGAGGGGATCTCTACCAATAAACAGCGTTAAGCGTACTACTAGTATTGCTGTAAACATCAAGACACCACGCCCACAAGTTTTTAGTAACACAACTCCCATCCGATAAACACTGTTATTTTTTATTTATAATCATATTTCTTGGTCTTAGAACTTAGGCTTAAGCCGGTGTCATAACTAGAATCTACATTTTCCGGTGACAGCCGCGTCAAGGTACTATCTACAATATTTACAAGATAACCAGACGTTTCGCCCATACTGTGATGTGGCATCCTCAGTGAGTATTACGGATATGAACCTGTCTTAACATGTAAATCAGGTTCATATTTTATTGTACATTGTGGATCACTTAATTGCTTTAAAAATTAAAAGGAAGGAATCTAAAAAGATTGTAGCTAATTAATCAGATTTAATTTAAATATCAGATGACATTTTATTATTTATAAACTGTTACTGTTTCAGCATATGGCTACCCATACTACGTAATCTGAGAAGGAGCAACCAAGCCTGAAGTTATTTTTTCTACATCATTCAAATTAGATATTTTATATAAAAAAAAAAAAAAAAAAAAAAACCAAATAGTACGTTTTACTCTACCTCACAGAAATATTTGGTTTGACACATAGCAAAATTAGTCCTGCCGCTCACTTAGAAGTAACATTTTGACTCATAACATAACATCTCAATCACTGTTATTACAGTGAATCAGCCGCACACTGCCAAAACATAGTTGCCTAGAACTGCATAACTTCACCAGGTGCTGCTTGCAACAGAAGGCTTCCAGTGTTGTTTTGGAGAATAAAACCCCTTTGTTTTTTCTATCAATATACAAAATCCTGCATGCGTTAAAATTGCAATATAAATTTGTATACTATTCCTTACATTTGAAGACTAAATACATGTAAAAACACACAAAGTGTGCTTAAATCCACTTAATAACAGTAAAAAGTACATGTAATAATGGTGAGATCTTAGACTTACGATATTCAAGCACTGAGTACACTTAGAGGACATTTCCCATCACAAAGTTTAAAATCCTTTGAGGGTTTTTCACATCAATACATCAAATATAGATTACAAAAAAGAATTTTATTTTATAGAAACATTATTACATGAAAAATAATATAATTATTAAGATATTATTAAATGTACAAAGCGAGCAATCTTTAGCTTCTATTACCTAAGCAAATATATGATATTGTATGTTATTTAGCATTTCCATTGATGGTTCAACAAAGTTTGATTTCATTTTATGATCTGATAAACATTGCACTGTGAAATAAATTTAAAACATGTCACAAATACAAAACTATACATTAAAGCTACAATTTATTTTGAAGAACGGGACACAATTTTTATAAATTAAGTCTTAAATAATATGTAAAAGTGATTAAAACAAATTGTATAGAATTAATTTTATAATTAACAAATTTTTTATTATTTTAAATTAAAGAAAAAATAAAATGTAATAGTTGTTTATATGCTGTGTAATGGTTATTTATTTCTTGATACTGTTTTAATTTTGTTTCACTGACCACAGACACTAGGTTATGAGGCCAATTGATACAACAAAAATTACAAGGTAAACATATTTACTGCATATAAACTGACTCGCAGTATGTGTATAAGAGTCTGCAGAGGCTGTCGGCCATGTTGGTTTTAATCCCATAAGAACAATGTTATTTGCGAATCCATATTTTTTCGTTATTTATTGACCAAAAGTTGTGTATGAGGTGTTCATTTAAATGCTTCCATACTGCGCATTGGATTTGCTTTTGATATTTTGAATACTTACGCCTAGTTTTAAAAAATATGTGAAAATGAAAACTTCAAACTAAATATTTTTTATCTTTTTTCTATAAAACTAATCAGGAATTCGCATTTGAAATTCCAAAGCAAGTTAATTCTTGATCAAATGAAATTGTTTGGAAAAAATCTATTTAAAAATAACTGTTTAGTTTGGATACGCATGATCGTATGTCCGGTTTGAAAATAACATTGTTCTTATGGGACTAAAACCAATATGGCAGACTGCCTCCGCTAGCCTCTATAGACTCTTAAGGCTTCACATTGCAAATCTGTAACTGAGCTGCGGGTAAATACTTCACCCGTGTGAACTGGCAAGTAAAGTTAAACAAATTATGTTGAAAACATTCATTATTAGATATATTATTACACATCAACTATACATATTAAAAGATAAGTATACACTTAAAGTGCTTAGTTCAGAAATGTTTGGTCTTTATAAAATATTTTTAAAAATAAATTAAGAAATATACAAGTTACCCACAACTGATACAATGGCACAAAAATTACAATAAATAGTTAATATCAAATGAAATACTGTTTCATTAAAAACAAATAACTATACAGTATTTAGAAAACCGTTAAATTGGAAGACAACATGTTTTACATTAGACTTTGTGACATACTTGCATAACAATTATTGTCATATCATCCAAACATAATAATTGAATCAAGGAATGTACAGATTTTAACTAATAAGATTCATAATTGCTCTCCAAATATAATTATATTTCCTATTATTTTATAATTAAATGTAGGTATGTTTAATTAACTTAATATAATGCAAAATAAATTACTTAGAACAACTTAATCCTCAAGTCAAGGAACACCGTCAAGCATATGCACTAGGAAACAGTGTGAACAGTGCCATCAGACATTCCAAAGTAAATCTTCTTGGCCATTCCAATAAAAAGTCCAGTTTCGACAACCCCTATTAAACAAACATTAAAATAGTCAGGCAAAACAGCGTTATACAGCATTTTACAAAAAGGTTGAGCTGGCTATGTATTTTCCGATTCTATGTGTGATTATAAGCTAAAAATGAGAAATAATATTTTTTCAATTTCTGCTTTGTTTAGCAGCTAAACGCCATTTTATTTTTCATAAAACAATTTATATCTTTGTTGTTATTTTTACGATTTGTTACAAAACTCGGTAAATGGGTTCATATAAGTAAATAGTATTAAATAAAATATTTTAAAATTATCTTTATTATTTTCAAAATGGTGGCCATTTTATTTTATTTTGACAAATATCTAAAAAACCACTGGTTTTATTAAAATTGTGTAAGACACAAAAAGGTTTTAAAACAACTTTCCCTTTCCAATGATACCTCATTTGAGAAAAATCCCTTAAGAAATAACTATTTTATGAATTAATCTTATATCACATACCGTTCAAATACTGTAAAATTAGTAGCCATTTAGTTTGCATGTGAATGAAAGTTAATTCATAAAATAGTTATTTCTTAAGCCATTTTTACAAATGAGGTATTGTTGGAAAGGGAAAGTTGTTTAAAAACGTTTTTATGTCTTAGACAATTTTGATAAAACCAATGGTTTTTTAGATACTTAAAATAAAAATAAAATGGCCGCCATTTTGAAAATAATAAAGATAATTTTAAAATATTTTATTTAATACTATTTACTTATATGAAACAATTTACCTAGTTTTGTAACAATCGTAAAGGTAACAACAAAGATATAAATTGTTTTATCAAAAAAACAAAATGGCGTCTAGCTGCTAAACAAAGCGGAAATTGAAAAAATATTATTCCTCATTTTTAGCTTATAATCACACACATAGAATTTGAAAATACATAGCAAGCCCAACCTTTTTGTAACGCACTGTATGTGTACATATTTTGAACTGCAGCCTCAAAACTTCAACTCCTTATGTTACTGAAAAAAAAAATAGACTAGTGTCAATGATAGTTCAATGAAATTAACCTTGATTTTAGACTTATTATGAAGCTCTTAATGGTTATAAATCGTATACATTCCTTAATAAAAGCAACTGGATAATTTGTGTTTTTATTTAAACTACAAAAATTAAACCCTGGGTAAACAACAATAACTTCAGGAAACTATTTTTAGATAATATAAAGGTGACCAATAATAAGATATGGGAGGTAAATCCCATGAGAAGTAAAAATAAAATCTGTAGAGGTTGGCAAGCCTGAGGACTTGGTATTGGGCAAGTGTTTGTTTTAGTCTGATAAATAAATTATTTTAATAAAGAAATAAAGTCTGTAAAGACTTATATCCATGTGTACGGTGGTCTTGTAAATTATGTGGATCAGTGGCTGCAACGTCAAGGCGGGAAAGCGGTTGGCTACTAAGCACTACAAAATTTCACTTTCACTAGTTATTTCTAACCTTCTGGAAATTCCAACATCTTCAAGGCCACCTGGTTTGATTGCTAATTTTAATAAGTACCCGCGCATGTGATTCACAAACCATTTCTGCCAAACTGCCACAACAAGATATACCGCGTTTCTTGGTTTGTTTCCATGTGTATTCTAAGAGGGTGACACGTCCCGGACTTGGTTGACCCAGTGCCTTCATTCCCAGGGCGCATGTCTTTAACTTTCCTGTACTGCATGTAGCTCTCACTTCATGTTGCTGGAGTTCCCTAGAATTCTTGGGTTTTCTGCTGTACCAGCAAACCACGGAACGGCACTGTACGTGTTAAGCAGTCATAATTTATTCAGACACGTGAAATTATGAATGAGAACACAAAGGGAGCATAGCAAGTTAGTCTGTACAGCGGAAAAGAATTTCGGAAATCTGAAACATGAAGTTTTTATCCCTGAAGTGGCTGAAATTTGTATGGAATCCTCTACGATATCATCAATTTATACATGTGAAGCAATCGTCGATTTAATACCTGAACTTACATCCATTTTGAACAGCTTGGACACCACTTTTAAATTGATTGATGATATGAAAATAACTGTAACGGAATTATGCAAGGGAAATGAATCTCTTATCAGACTTCTGGAAAATGAAAAGAATATGGGAAAGTAAACTTTGAAGACTCGCTACACAATGAAAAGGAGGCTGAAGAAGAAATTCAAGAACTAAAATATAAAATCAAAACGCTTATGACTTGCAATGAAAATTTAAAAGAAATAAAAAAATAAAAACACTATTATTGATATGCTTAACGCAGATTACAACACAGTTGATACTAAGGCTGATACGCCTATTGAGAAAGGTAGTGTCTGTTCTAAGAGATGTTTTAAACCAAATAATATTATCTCTAGTTCCCCATTAGAATTACGAAATACATTCTTCATATTGCCAGTTGATTTGCCTTTGTCGACACAAGGAGAACCACACTATGTAACGACTATGGCTTAAGTACACAACCAACCTAAATTGGATGGATGCAAAACACCTCCTGAAATACTGAAATCAGTGAAGAGCATTCCCAGTAGTAAAGTGAAGCGGAATAAAATTACCATATTGTGTGACAGCATTGGAGTTGCATAATTACCTTCATGATTTGAAAAAAGATTTTGACATTTTTATGTGTACTCTGCTATTGGGGCCAAATTAAAAAATGTTATAGAAAGATGTCTTACATTTGCCAAGGACTTCACGGAACAGGACTTTATTGTACTTGCTGGTACAAATGACCTAAACCTATATGAACCAGCACAACTGACAATTAAGCAAGGAATAATTGTCAGCTCCTTTCTTTAAAATTAAAAACAAACATTATCGAAAATCTTATCCCATATAGATATGATGAACCCTGTTCTGAATAACAACATTTTTTTCTGTAACCAACGAATATCAAAAATGGTATGAAACTACAAGGGGTCATTAAATATAATACTTGAAGACATCACATCTGATTTGAGAAGATCCCTTTCACAAGGTAAAGCTCCCATTTCAGCCGACAAGGAAAGCACCATCTTGGAAAACACTTCTGTGCTGTCGTCAAGAGACTAAGCGGCATGTCAGGAACCACACTGAGCACTCACACTGTTGGTGGTGGCATGGCATAGACATGGGATCACTGGATGCCACTGAAGTCCAATAATTACATAAACAATTTTTCTTTTTTCCTAGAGTATAATCAAGTTTAGTGGTTATTTAAGGCAGGCACCTAAATAATAAACATTTTAGGTAATTGCTACATTGTGTAAATACTCAATTTTTCAAACTAATTTTATTAAATATAAATGCTTAAGTTAGACTATCCTTATCCTGTAAAAGACAACTATTATAAAAATATAGCAGTGATTCAATAATTTAATACAATATTAAAAAAGAAAAAAAACATCAGTAACAAACAACAATAAACAGGTAACAGCAATATATATATACTAATAATAGACAAAAATAACAGTAACAAAAAAAGTTAACAATAATTTATACACTCATTTTCAACTGTGTTTTCCATACTCTATGTTGACCCCTCTTACATTCTAAATGGGAGGGAGGAATAACCTCAACCAACTATGATCTGTTGTAAGCATAACCTTAAATGTAAACATAACCTATCTAACATATGAGGGGGAAAATAATATCTATATATGTTCAATTAAGTTAAACATGATATTTTAAAGTTATTTTACTAAAATAGTGATTCCCAATGAAAGAGAAGTAAGAGGACGCCCTCTGTCCGCAGTACAAAACTCTTACTGAAAGTAGCCTAGATTATGTTGAGTTCTTTATTTCTCATCAAAAAGTCTGTAGATCAGTGAAACAGTTGAAATTTGTAGAGTAGTGTTATCAAAAGGAAATCAATTTAATGATAGTCACTAGGTGCAGGATTGAGGCTGTGAGAGGAGTGGTTTTAACGTCTCATCCAAATGAAGAATTCACTCACCCACCTGTTGCATGGGTGTTTGCGCATCCAAATATGAGAGACGGCCTCCCATTGCCAGCATTACTGAAATCAGTCAGTATTGAGCAGGAGATTTGCGCAACTTGCCTGATATACATCAAACACGGTTCATCCAAGAAAGTCCATACAGTTCGATAATTGTGAAATGGCGATCAGAACAAATATTTCTAGCTTTCCACATCTATTTTCACTCCTAATTTGTACTCTCTCCCAAAAATTATTTCCTTTACCCAGTTTGTCACTTCCTCTTTGTTTGTTGTCTTGACACATTTTGTCCTCTCTATAATTTGAAAGATTTTATAATAAATAACAGCAGAAGCATATCTTTCTTGTTTCCATAGTGTATTTCTGAAAGCATCTGTACTTGGCAAGTACAGAAAGAGGATGCACATTTGTAATGTTCAACTGTTGACCAAGACTGTATTGTCACATCGGTAGGCTTACCACCTTTACAGCTATATTTCATTACTATTTTCTATCAAAGTGTTACTAACCTGGAAGCATTTTAATATTGGTGTCGACAGTTTTCCAATCCGTGATGCTAGTTGGAAATATCCAATCAAGTATAAAGTTCCCATTATCAGTTATAACAGGACCCTGAAAGTCAGTGGATTACATAAATATATATCGACACATATACGATTACATATAACAAATAACAAACACTGCTTGTAGCAGGTTTACAACAAGATTTGTTCTGTTGTGAGAGCAACTTAAAGATAAAAATTGCAAATAGATAGTTTGGTTATGTACAAACAAATAAATTGTTTTAATATACCACAACCCAAGTTCAATACAAGTATAAGCTACTATAAATATCATGTTGATTAATTTCAGTAAAGCTATGTTTCGTATCAAAATAGAGAAATTCAATTATTCAACCTGTACCGGGTCTTGGACCGGTACAGTTTCGTTTTTTCGTTGTTGTCTGCCAGGCTGCCTGAGATTCGCTTTTGCCTTGCGTTTCGCGTAGTTGGTGGCCGTTGGCCCAGTTCCGTTTCGTTCCGTGTTCCAGCAGCTTCGGTCAGGTTGGCCGTCTTCTAGATTGTTCGAGTAGTTCTAGTTTCTCTGGAGCCTTCGTCTTTCAGGTTGGCCGTCATTTTTGTCTTTGGCTCTGCCTGCTGAGATTACTATGGTCGGCTGAGAGACTCCAAAACGTAAGTGTTAATTTTGTAATTTCTAATATTTAATCACCCTTTTGGTGAAAATACTTTTGTTTCATTGAAAATATTAATCGGGCTTAGTTGTGTTTTCAGGGTTTTGTTAAATTTGTATTCTTTGTGTAGATGTTTCTCAGACTAGGTTAAAGCCATGTGCTTCCATGTTACCTTTTACCGTTAATTACCGTTAATGCTTTTTATATCTGCCTTTATCTTTCAATTGTAATTCTGTATAATGTTTATTGAGCCTTTTTACAGTTGTAGTTACCGATTTACCATATTTTTTGTTCTTTGCCAATAACCTAGCCTAGCTGTACTCTTTGATTTTCATGTTATAACCCATTGCTCATGTATCCATAGCCTAGTATTCAGTTGGTCATTTTTAGTTCCATATACGTGATTAATTCTTTTATAATTTGTTAATTTGTAATTTGTCTTAAATCTGTTTTCCAACATAATTTTTCATAGCCTAAAGTTAATCTCTCCCTCCAATCATGTATAAGTTTGTCTCTTCATGTTAAGTTTTGTTAAATCAGGCACCCTTATATTTTTAGTTGTTATGTGTAATATTTTGTGTTGTGATGGCTGGACTGTTTTTAATGTGCTGTGGTGTTGTCCTACAGTCCAGGGTCCTCGAGTGGGACTTTCAGCCCTCAGCCTGCCGTCCGGGGGAATTTCGATCTTCTGCACTGCTCGCCTGGCCTGAGGACCATGCTGGAGCCTGGTTTCGCCCGCTACCCTCTCTACAGCTCTGGGTATAATTCTTCAGTCCTCAGGTCAGTGTGTTCTTTTTTGTTCCCGGCGGCTGAGCTGGGGGTTTTGATGTGGATTTTTAATTTATAAAAAGAAAAACAGAAAAGAAAAGGGCAGTGAAATATAAGAAAAAAGAAGAAAAAAAATCTGTGGAACTTTATGTGGCCTAGGCCTAAAACTCAGAAAAGTGATTTTTGCAACACAGCCATGGGGACTTAATTTTTTTTTATTAAAGAGGGAAAAACTTTTAAAATACCCAAAGATTTTTTTTGATGTTAATATTTATTTATATCTATATTTATTGTTATTTAGTTTACTTAGTATTTGGTTGTTATATTTTTTTTTAGATTTTATATTGGTTAGGTCCCCATTGTTAAGTTATGTTATTTATTTATTTAAATGTTTAGGCCTAGTGATCGTTATTTATTTTTGTTGTTGTTAATTGTATTATAGATGTCTTGAAGTGCATTTCTACTCGAACGGTACCGTGTTAGATTTTCTTTTTAATTGTTTAATTTTTTTAAACTTTCACCAAAAGGGGATTATTGTTCTTTTGCTTAACTTTTAATTCGGAGCTGCCCAGGGATTCCGGCTTACTCCCTGGCCTCGGTGGAATCAAGGGATGTGGGCCAAATTGCCGGCTTATTTGATGATACCAAAATTTTTTGTTTCCAGAAGTTTTCTAAATTTTCATTTTTTTTTTGGGGTTATCTAAATTTGTTTCTTAATGGTCATTTTTAAATTGTTAATAATTTGTCTTACGTTTTGGGTGTCTCAGGCCAAAACTGCAGATAGGCCATACAGTTTGTTAATTGTAGTTTTGGTATTTGTAGAGTTTGTGGTATTTATAGCGTTTGTTATTATTGTGTATTATCTTGTTAATTGTGTGTTTGTTATTATTTATTTAAGTGAAAATTTATATTGTGGCCTTCTGCCTATTTTATATCGTGGCCTTCTGCCGTGTTTGATTTATTAAATTCTTGCTTGCCTGATAATAAATTTAGTTTTGCTCAGCTGCCGAGTTTTATTTTGACCCTCCAACTGCCACCCGTGATCCCATCGCTCGACTTGTTTTGAGCCATCCCCCGGTTGGCACGCTTTCCAGCTTTGGTGGGGGGATGGGTCTCAAACCTACGAGCCAGAAATATAATGTTCATAAAAACAATAATTGTTTTAGATAATGTTTATAATAATGTAGGTAATACTTAACAAAATATTTACGATATTCTTTAATAATCAATCTTATGATAATCTTAAATAACGTAAAACTTTCACAATGTCTCAAATATGGTTGGTATTTATTTTTAGGCACAGTAACAACAAAAACAAGTACGACTTTATATACAGGGTGGCGCAAAAAGAACGCATGGATTTTAAAAGGCTATAAGTTCGTTAATTTTAATCACACCAAAATTTTAATTACACCAAAACAATCATCAAACAACCCAATTTGAGAGTTGGGTGTTAATAATTATAAGACAATTAACTAATTTTTAAAAATAACATCAGAAAGATGGCGTCCTTCTGCATGAATATACATTGCAAGTCTCTCTTCAAAGTTTTCCATAACTTTTTTCAAAGTGTCCTGTGATACAGCGGCAATTTCTTCACTTATTGCAGCCTTTAATTCTTCGAGTGACCAAGGTTTACGACGATAAACTTTGAATTTCAGGTGTCTCCATAAAAAGAAGTCGCAAGGAGTCAAATCTGGCGAACGTGCAGGCCAATGGAGATCGCCGAAACATGAAATCACGTGACCAGGAAACATTCCTCGAACGACAGCCATAGATTGATTACTCGTGTGGGCTGTGGCTCCATCCTGTTGAAACCATGTTTGTTCCATATCGAGCCCCAAAGCTTCAAGATTTGGCTGCAAAAATGTGCGTAGCATTGTCACGTATCGTTCAGAATTAACAGTGACTGTTTGGTCACGCTCTTCAAAAAAATAAGGTCCAACGATGCCAATTTTAGAGACCCCACACCATACTGTAACTTTAGGACAATGCAGTGGTTTTTGATGCATTTCCTGTGGGTTGTGAGCTGCCCAATAGCAGCAATTCTGCTTGTTTACTGAGCCATTCAAGTGGAAATGAACTTCATCACTCAGCATTACAACATTATTGTCATTTCCAACGACATCAAGCATTCTCTCGCAAAAAACTCTTCGTTCGTGAAAATCACGTTCATGGAGCTTCTGAACAATCATTATCTTGTAAGGGTGGAATTGTAACTCACATGTCAGGATGCGCTGTAGCAATCAACGTGATATCCCCAAGGTCGGAGCACGCCATCTAGTCGAGCGGTGAGGACTTTCAAGAACTGAGGCTCTGACACTTTCAACATTTTGCGGAGTTCGCGCCGTACGAGGGCGACCAGTCGATTTACTCTTCAACACTGATCCTGTTGTACGAAACGAGTTAACCCAACGAAGTATCGAGTTGTGATCAGGAACCGAACCATTACACGCGACATTAAACTGTAAACGAAATTTTCGTTTAAAAGTGATGACAGATTCATTTGATTTGAAATAGTGTTCAACAGCGAACACACGATGCTGCACGTTTCACTGCTCCATTGCTACTAAAACTGGATGCTTCAAGCAATAAAATGGCGTTGCTCTGCGGTCACTGACCACTCCCCTCCACTGGTACTACGTTACTCAAATCCATGCGTTCTTTTTGCACCACCCTGTATATAGAAAAAAGTAAATACCCAAAATTTTCAGACCAGATCCCAAGTAACTAAAGACTAACAAAGCTAAAATTGTTGAAAACATCAAACAAGACTCAACAACTGATTGGAAACATTTAAAGGCAGAACTTCAGGAATCCATGAAAGTGGGGTAGCTACCATGACACAGAAAACATAGCTGGTTGAACATCGCTTGTGATCAGGAAATTGAAGAAAAGATATGGAAAAGAAAAGCTTGAAACATCTTTAGCAGCAAAAAAAAAAAAAAAAAACTAAACAAAAAATTGGGAACATTTCCTGAAAACCCAAAAACAGTCATCTAAAACTATCAGAAAAGAAAAACTGAATATAAAAATAACAGACTTGATGAACTCCAAGAAGATTTCACAAAGAACAACTCAAGAAATGTCCACAAAGTATTCAGAGAAAACATACAAGGATACCAAGCACCAAGTCTATGCTTCAAAAGATCAGATGGCACTTTTGAAACCAACCCACAAAAAAAACCTTCAAAATACTTTCATTCACTCCTAAACTGTGAATCACCTCAAGAAAAACTAGTGTTTGAAAAACCTAAATTCCAACATCCAGGCTCAAAGGAAATCACAGAAATAATAAATCAGCTTAAGAACAAGAAGACACCTGGTGAAGATGGAATTACAGCAGAACTATGGTAACTAAATGATCCCACACTTACATATAAAATTCATGGAATCATCACAATAATCTGGGAAAAAGAACTGATTCCAGATGGCTGGAAATTTGTGCTAATACACCCACTAAAGTCAAACCTCAATATAACGAACCTCAATATAACGAATTCCTTGATATAACGAATTTTTTTAAATCCCCTAGAAGTCTCCATAAGAATCAATGTAAATTTCACCTCTACATAACGAATAAAGCATACTCACAGCCTCGATATAACGAATTTTTAGTAATCCTGGAAAAAATAAATCACCCCCGATATAGTGAATTCTTTGTTGTTAGAACCTCTATGTAGCAAAATTCACCTCTATATAGCGAATTTTCCACAACTGCACCTTGTTATAACGAACGTAAACAAACGTCACAACGGTAACAAAGGACCACAAATAATCGTGTCTCTACATGAAAGCTTCACCACAGCCACTCCGGCCTGTGTCAAGTTTATTCAGTTGTGGAAAGTGTTCGGTAACAGTAGTTTAATGACGATTTACTGTAATTAGTGACGATGTACAGTTACATAGTGATGATTTAGTTTAGTTAGTGACGATGGACGGCAATAACAAAAAGAAACGGTGCGCTATAAGCGTAGAGAGTAAACGAAAAATTATCAAATGCGTTGAAGACAATCCGACGAAAATAAAATTGGACATCGCGAAAGAATTTGGCATTCCACCCAGCACTTAAGCTACGATTTTAAAAACGAAAGAGAAGTTCGATGACGGAAGTGTACTGTGTTCTAAAATCAGAAAGATAAAGTCGTGTGAGCTGAAGGACGTAGAGGAGTGTGTGCTTAAATGGTTGAAGTTGAAGCAGAGCCGAGACAAAAATATTGCAATAGGTGGACCTATACTTCAAGAAAAATCCCAACAGTTTGCTTTTGAACTGGGACACGAGAACTTCCGAGCTAGCAATGGATGGTTGCAAAACTTTAAAAAACGAAATGAACTTATTTTTCGAAAAGTGTGCGGTGAAAGTGCAAAAGTCGATATGATTTTATGGTGGAAAGATAAACTTCCCGAGCTAACCGAGGGATATGAACCAGAAAACATATATAACGCAGATGAAACTGGATTGTTTTTCAAATGTTTACCTGACAAAACATTGTCATTTAAGAGTGATAAATGCTATGGTGGAAAAAATAGTAAACATCGTTTAACAGTTATGCTGGGAGTAAACTGCACAGGGACTCATAAATTAAAGCCTTTAGTTATTGGAAAAGCGAAACAACCACGTTGTTTTAAAAATGTGAATGAACTTCCTACAGACTACATGGCGAATACAAAGGCTTGGATGAATTGTGACGCTTTCAGTGCATGGCTTCAAAGTCTTAACAAAGATATGAAAAAGAAAAAAATTCTCATTTTTATTGATAACTGCACGGCTCATGGAGATATTCCTAGGCTGAGTAACATTAAGGTCAAGTATCTTCCTCCAAACACAACCTCCAAACTGCAACCGCTTGACCAGGGCATTATCCGGAGTTTTAAAGTAAATTATAGAAAAGAGGTCGTACAACAGTTCCTCAGAGACATGGAAAGCCGTTTACCTACTAATATTAATGTCTTGGACGTCATGTGGATGATCACAAAAGCGTGGAGTAAAGTTACAGAAACTACAATTTGTAATTGTTTCGAGAAGAGTGGATTCACTGTCACAACTCAGGAAGACAATTCAGACCAACCTCCTACACAAGAAATCGACACTACGGAGGGTTGGGAAAAAGTCAAAGAAGCATTAGAGCTAGAGAAGGATGCAGAGTTCGAAGACTTTGTTACTTTTGATGACGACGTGGCTGTGTGGGGAGTTGACGGACGCTGACATCATTTCTTCTGTGACCTCTGTTCCGGACGAAAACGTGGCTGCCGAAGATGACGATGACAATGAACCAGATTGTGTAATGCCCGACCCGAATTTAAAAGAGGCTCGTGAAGCCATTGGTGTTCTTAAGTGTTTTTTTCTTAAAAAGGGTGGTTTGAGTGAAAGTATGGTAAAATCTATAACTGAATTAGATTGCTCATTGGATATCATCAACGTCACATCACGTAAGCAGACTACTATTACTGACTTTTTCTCAATCAAACAGGGCGAAAACAGCATCAATAATGATGCCATTGAAACACAAAATGTAAATTAGGCCATTTACCTTTAAATTTTTTAAAAATTTAGTTTACTAATACTGTACAGTACTAGTACTGTATTTAATTTTACTGTATTTGTATACTATCTGTAGCGTAAGATTTTTAAGTTTTGTTCAGATCAAGTTTACTTTTAATTTTTTTTTATGTATTAAGCAATGTGTGTGAAACAAAAAATAAAGTTTCATTATTATCTGTAGCGTGAGATTTTTAAGTTTTGTTCAGATCAAGTTTACTTTTAATTTTTTTTATGTATTAAGCAATGTGTGTGAAACAAAAAATAAAGTTTCATTATTATCTGTAGCGTAAGATTTTTAAGTTTGGTTCAGGTCAAGTTTGCTTTTGATTTTTTGTGTGTATTAAACAATGTGTGTGAAACAAAAAATAAAAATAAAGTTTCATTATTTTAAATAAAATGCATTTTTATTTCGTTTTCCACACAATTTAGATACAGTACAGTACAGCATACAATTTCACAACGTTTTAACACAACCGAGCCGATGGTCTGTGAACCTCGATGTAGCGAAATTGTACCAATCTAACCTCAATATAACAAACCTCATTATAACAAAATACTCGATATAACAAATTTTCTGCCCGGTCCCTTGAGATTCGTTATATCGAGGTTTGACTGTACATAAAAAGGGTGACAAAACTGACACAAAAAACTACAGGGGAATATCATTACTTCCAGTAACATACAAAATTCTATCAAAAGCACTATTTAACAGGATAGAAGCACAAGTAGATCAACAGATTGGTGAATACCAAGCAGGATTTAGTAACGGACGTTCTTGCACAGAACAAATTTTGAACCTCAAAATAAAACTCCAGACAAGAAAGTGCAGGAAAACAACAATCACATTTAATGATTTCAAAAAAGCATATGACTATTGACCATACTACACTTTTCAACATAATGGAAGAATTTGGAATAGACAGAAAAACAAGAAAAACTGCAAAACAAACACTTACAAATACCACATCAAAAGTGAAGTTCATGGGAGAAGTCTCGGAACCATTCCAAATTAGAAAAGGAGTCAGACAAGGTGACACTATTAAATAGAAGTCTCTCGCCACTTCTATTTAATATTGTTTTGGAAAGAATAATCAAAGAATGAGGAAGACATTTAAAAGAGACCCATATCAGAATCAAGAAAGAAAAATCAAAATCCAACGTCTGGCTTTCACAGACATCGCAATCATTACAAACAACAAAACAGAAGCAAAAGAAGCGGTTGAAAAATTAAATGAAATTTCCAAAAACAGGACTGCAACTTCATACGAGAAGACACAGTACAATGAAAGGTCACCAACTGACAAACTACTACTAGACACAAAATATGGAAAAATCACGCAAGTCCCATACTTCAAATACTTAAGAGGAAACCATACAATCATCAGGACTTTACCTAATCTCAAATAAATAAAGAATATCAAAACTTCAAAAAAGCATACATACTCACATGGAATCATAATACAAAATCAATTTCCATAGATGCAAAATTACGACATTACAAGACAGTTATCTTACCAGAAGCACTATACGCAGTAGAAACTATAGTATTCAGAGGACAGAACAAGATTAACGAAATTAAAAAACTAAAATGTAAAATTCTCAGAAAGATTTATGAGCCAATCAAGCGGAACGGAATATGAAGTAAGAAATGAAATGAAAAATCTATTTATTCCCCCTTATAACATATAAAAAGAAATATATTACAAAAATACATGAAATTGGTTCCCCACATGGGCTACAGAAATCAAATAAAGAAATCTACATGAAAACAAATACCATTACGGATGAGATCAGAAAACGAAGAGCAAAATTCTACACACACATATACAGAATGAATGATACAAAGAAAATATTTAACATAATTACATCAGCAAAAAATGACACAGAATGGTTGAAAGAAACACAAAATGACATACAGCAGATTGGAATAAAGGATCTTGGAAATAGATCTCAATGCAATCACAAAATAATGAAAATAAAATTTGAATTACAGTAAAGCGTCGATAATTCAGATGTGAAAAATTAGGGCCATCAATAATCCGGTTCCAATTCTGGCGAAATATTCATATTAAAAACTAAATATTGTATACTATAAATTAAAGTTTAAACATGAATCAACAGCCCACCATGCGCTGTGCAGGAGTTACGCGCCTAATGTATCTTAGCGATGTTTAGTTCACGAACAACCAAGTCAAATGAACGAGTTAGCTTAGTGAATGAGTGAACTAGTTCGTTCATAATGATTTGAACTAGTTCAATTCAAAATGAACAACAGAGTTGGTAAGATAGAAATAATACATAATGACCGAGTCTCCAGTCAGGTGTAACGTAAACTAAAACTGTGTGAACGGAACAGAAGTGCTTGTTAGTTCCTTAGGACGCTAGAAAGGGGATTGTGAGTGCACAGTTATATACTGGACCGACAAACGAACTACACAGAGTGAACGAACTACGTTGTAATAGGCACATAAACTACATTAGTTGTTAACTGTGACCAATATGGCTTCTTTTGAAAAGAAACACACATATTTAACCGTTACAACAAAGCTGTAAAGGATATTTTAAACCTCTAACTGTGAAATTTACAATAACATTGTTAGAGCTGTGCATTATAGTATACTTATTGGGTTAAACATTTTAAACGAAAGTCTTTAGGTGAAATTTATGTCAATACAGTACACATTGGTGTTAGAATAATTTGGTACATTAATGATATTTATTCATTAAAGTTAACAACGTTGTAAGTAAAATAGTTTGATATTAAAAATCACCATTGGTTTTATCCGTCTGCCCTGTTTCCCGTCACCGCTAACATAAAAAAACAGCTGATGTTAGGGTCCTTTTTATGTTAAGGACATCTTCCAGCCATTGTATGAGTTAATTTTGATATTTTGAAAAACCGGAAGGGTCAACCATTTGGTATTTTTGTAAGCCAAAAATATGCTCAGGTTGATTTGTCTTGATGCACAAAATACTAAATTAATAGCCGAGATACAGACGAAATGCAAGCTTTAAAACGTAAGATACAATGCTAATCAGCTGGATGGTTGGATAAACAAAGTGATGGACGCCAAGATGAAGTAGCTGATTTTCAGACATGTCTCAACTGGAACTACTCTCCAGTATCAGTTGAGTTTAAGCGCACTCTATCGTTTGTTCCAACAAATGCCCATAATTGCATTTCAAATTGTTCATTTATGTTTTATTTTTAATCATTACAGTACGAGTGAACGTCACACAAAACAAATATGTAACTATACAACTACAAAATTGCACAAATATGATCGATTTCAGTGAACCACGCTCACCTTCCTCAGACCAGAGGGATTCACAAATAATCTGTATATAGAAGTACTGTTTGCATTATGGCACTATCGATCACCATAATATCTGTACTTGTATTATAATATATTTGTGCATTTTGTGCTTATATTGTAATATATTTGTGTTGTGTGATGTTCACTTGTACTGTATATGTACCAACACGTATTATGCTAATTAAAAAACTATTTTTAATCATTGTGTTCGTCGTTCATGTTTGTAAAACATTTTGTTTGTTAGATATTTTAAGAACTTTTGAACTGTAAATATCTCCAAGCCAATTCGGCTTAATGAGAAGAAAGTTTACAATTGATGCTGTAAACACTGTTGTGTCATTTTTTTTTCTTTATTGCCATTGATCATAAGTATACATGAAATAGGCATTGTCACTTGTGTTACATTAAACCTAATTTATCTTTTTAGTAAAGATATATAGCTATGCTAAGTTTCCGTTGAGTTATAAAGATAATACAATAACTGAAGCGTCACACAGTAAAAACTCTTGAATTGAATAAAAAGGGTTACAAACTAGCCAGTCATATATTTTAGATTTGAAGTTTTTGAAAGGAATGGTTCGAGCAGAAAGTGGTAGTTTATTGAAAAATTTTATTGCATTTATTTGAGAAGAGTGAGAGATTTTAGTGAGTCTATGCTGTGGAACATCAATCATGGATTTGGAACGGGTGTTGTGGTTATGGATGACTTGTCTTGTGATGTAATTGTTTAAGTTTGTTTTTGTGTACAGTAAAATGTGGTATATGTATAGATTGTAAACAGTGAGAATTTTTAACCTTTTAAAAAGTGGTCGACAATGTTCCAATGGTCCAACTCTACACATGGTTCTAATAACCTTCTTTTGTAAAAGCAAGACTTCGTTTACATGATGAGAATGTCCCCATATCAACAATCCATAAGCGATGTGTGACTGGAAAAAACTGAAGTATGCCGTTCTTAAATAACTGTCATCTAAAATGTCTCTAAGTTTCCAAATTAAGTAGTTAACACAGCTTATTTTCTTACATATAGTGTCAATGTGTACTTGCCAGTTCAATTTGTTGTCAATTTGAAAACCTAAAAATTTTACTGTTTGAGAATCTTTGTTTTGAGCAAGACTTAAAGCAATATTTTGAGTTTTTTCTCTATTGCAAAGAAGTTTATTGGATGGAAACCAATTGATAGCTCTGTTTTGAGAATCTTCCATTAATGTATGGAGAATGTTCAAGTTCTTATGTGAAACTATCAACGTCAAATCATCTGCATACATAATGGCCTGCGTATTAACATGTAACGGTAAATCATTAATTGTTATTAGAAAAAAGAACGGCCCAAGGACGGAGCCCTGTGGGATTCCCAAGCTTACGTCCATCACAGTTGAAGCCTGCCCTTTAACAAAGACATACTGCTTTCTGTCAGTGAGGTATGATTTGATAATATCAATAGATTGATGTCTTACTCCATAGCATAGGAGTTTATCTATCAGGATGTCGTACGGGACACAATCAAATGCCTTACTTAAGTCGCACATCACAACACCTACAGACTCTTTTTCTTCAAAAGCTTTTAGAGAAGTATCAACTAACTTTAAGAGAGCAGTTGTTGTTGAACAGCCTTCTCTAAAACCAAACTGACTATTGAAATAAGGCTGTTTTGGTTGAAATATGAGTTTAACTGTTTGTGTATTACAGATTCAAGAATCTTTGAAAAAATAGGGACTATGGAAATTGGCCGGTAATTTTGAGGTTGTTTTTTATCGCCTTTCTTAAAAACTGGAATTATTTTAGAGATCTTAAGTAAATTTGAAAAATATCCATGTACAAGGCACTGTGATAGGACAAAAGAAAGTGGTTTACTAATGCAGTGAATGGTTTGTTTTACGATGTAGTTAGAAATCCAGTAATGATCAAAACTTTTGGAATTTGAAAATTTAGTAACAAGGTCTGTTACTTCCAATTCATTGACTTCTCTCCACGTGAATTCAGAGTGTCTTATTTGTTCAAAGATTTGTTGGTTGAGAGAATCAGGAATCACATCAGGAATCTTGTTTCCGATTAGTGGTGCATGCTCCTGACGCTAGATTCCCTATTGCTGGAATGTTCTTTGACATGAAAAGGCTTTTGACCTCATTGATCATGACCTGTTACTGCATAAGTTCAACCAACTGGGTGTTTTATCTAATATCTATATAGCCGCATGTGTAACTCACTCACTCACGTATACAAATTCTAACCCACTTCCAGATGAGCTAGAAACTTGAAATTTGGCACACTTGTAGCTTTTGCCGAGCAACCGACGGGAAAATTCCGAAAATTAACATTTTTTAATTTTTAACGCCCCAAAAAAATCAAAATGGCGGACGGGAATTTTGAATTGTGTGCAGAGTTTTACTAACGGCTTAATTGTGGGCAAACCGTTGGTTGTAGAACAAATCTGACAGCATACTCCAGATTTGTAATTAAATTTCCTACAATTTTGGTCATGTAACATTTTTTTGTATTTTTGATAATAACTACGCAAAAAATGGTTAATTTTCACATTTCGTTTAAAAAATGTTATTTTTGTTTGGTTTTTCGTATTTTACTGCATTATTACGATAATTTAAGAACTTAAACCCCTACGAACTACTTAATTTTACTAATTTGTTATCAAAACTACTATTAAATTCGATTTTGCACTGTTCATAACCTAGAAAAAATCCAAAATGGCTGACGTGAAAACGTTTATCTTTTTGCAGAGTTGAGGTTTTTGTTTTACTGAAACTTTAATTTTCAGTTTACTTAACACCAAATGATATATTCCAATTGACAATAAAATTCTGTACAAAAAGTGTCCTGTGTGTTTTAGTGCTATATACAATAGCTTCCTCAGAAAAAGTCGGTAAACTTGAGTTCTTTCGAAAACACGTGATTTTTTGGAATAGTTCCTCCCATTTACGCATGATTTAAGGAGCTAAAACCTTAAAACCCTACACGTTATTTACGTATAGAACTTTGCTATCAAACTGCTATAAACTTTGATTTTTCACTTTTTATAACCTAAAAAAAATTTCAAAATGGCTTACGTGAAATTGCTGTACTGTTTGCAGACTTGAAGTTTTTGTTTTACTGAAGCTGTAACATTTAGTTTAGATAGCATCTAATGAAATTTTCAACCTAAAAATTAGATGATGTACAAAAAATTTAATGTACATACAAAAATCTATGTACCACAAAAGGTACATACTATAGTTTCCTCGCAAAAAGTCAGTAAAGTTAAGTTTTGTCGAAAACAAGTGATTTTTTTGGAAGAGATCATCCTATTTAATCATGATTAAAAGAAGCCAGAAACCTACAACCTTACATACTATTTACCCTCACATTTCCTGTTACTAAAATGCTATACAATTGTATTTTGCACTTTTCATAACAAACAAACAAAAAAAAAAATCATAATGGCTGACGAAAATACGCGTACCTATTTGCACAGTTGAGATTTTTGTTTTACAGAATCTGTAATAATTAGTTGGATAACACCTAATGAAATATTCAAACTAATAATTCAATTCTGTACGAAATGTGTCATAAACTGTTTGTGGTATATTCAATCGTTTCCTCACAAAAAGTTTATAAATTTGAATTTGTGCCTCTGTTATCAACTTAGATAGTATCCAATAAAAAACTAAGGTAATTTCTTATGATCATCTTAGATAGAACACCTCCCCCCTCAGATAATATTGGAAGCCGCCTGTGATCAACGGATAATCACCCGTTATCATCTAAAATGGCAGACGGGAATTTTGAATTGCTGACCGTATACTTCAAATTTGTAATTAAATTTCCTACAATTTTGTTAAGAAGTAATTTTTTGGTATTTCTGATAATTATTAACTATGCAAAAATCATCAAATTTTACTTTTTGTTTAAAAAATTCTATTTTTGTTAGGTTTTTTGTATTTTATTGCTGTATTACGATAATTTAAGACCCTAAAATCCGTACACACTATTTAACTTTACTACTTTGTTACGAAAACTGCTATAAAATTTGATTTGTAACTTTCCTTAACTTAGAAAAAATCAAAATGGTTGATTTGAAAACGCTGACCTGTTTGCAGAGTTAAAGTTTTTTATACTGAAGGTGTAATATTTAGTTTGGACAACATCTAATAGAATATTTAAATTATATACTTAAATGCTTTATACATAATACATTTCCACACAAAAAGTAGGTAAAGTTGAGTTTTGTCAAAAATATGTTACTCACTTATTCACTTACGTATTCAAATTGTGTACAAACTTTACGGACATTTAAACTATGTATAAAAACAGTTTGTATTCATTTTTGTTTCCTAAAGGCCAATCATAGTTTTACGCTGTATTTTCGGAATTTGTTTGTTGGTTTAGGCACCCTCCAGCGGCTGCGATAAACGTTTTTAGAACAGTTGGTAGACCGGGCCTTTGTCGATTGAAACGAGTCGAAGGAGCGTCTGAGAGAAACGTTTTTAGAACGGTTGGTAGAACGGTCTTCAGTCGATTGAAGCAAGTTCCACCGAGGTTATATAAGGATGACGCCCATTTCATGCCTCAGTCTGCTGACACCCTACGGCCTCTACACGCTTGAATTACCTTCAGTACTGAACTGTTCAATTGTTTGGCTTTCTGCCCTATTGAAAACTGAATCGTTTTCACTGCATGGTGAGACGAATCTTCTATCATCGCTATTTTTCAACATAAACTCTAGGTTTATTCTCTCGTTTCTTTCATTTAATACGTTTTTATTGTGATCAATAATCAATCACGAATTTCTTTTGATTGTTTTTGAGACTTCATACTATTTTTTTGTTTCCAATTTCTTCTTCTCCAATTACTTTAATTATAATTTTACATTTTAACTCTCTACGATGGCTTCTCATCAACAGAATTTTTTTTGTGTTGCCG
This sequence comes from Stictocephala bisonia, assembly GCA_035578905.1. Lineage (NCBI taxonomy): Eukaryota > Metazoa > Arthropoda > Insecta > Hemiptera > Membracidae > Stictocephala > Stictocephala bisonia. The sequence continues at coordinate 209,311 of JAQJVL010000179.1, forward strand.
AGGGGTCATTTCATCAGGGCAACAATGAACTCTTCACATGGAGTAGAAATGCTCAGTGTGTGGCTAATTCTGCTTGTGCCCTTGCATGGAAGAGTCTTGGTGGACATTTTACGACAACTGCAATTGATGCAATCCTTATGAGTGGTGATCGCATTTACAAAACACTGCGTAGTGAGAATTGTACTGGTTATGGGCGGTACTTGTTTCCAGAAGAATTACCATCAGTCATTCATGTTTTGAATCAGTCAGTTTCTCTGTTACAACTAGAGCACATTTACGATGCACTTTATCCCCTAACGAAAGATGATTGGCATGACACTGTTTCGTCACTTACTGAAAAATTACAAGACATATTGGCTGCAAATCAAAAAAATATCGGATTCCTTTTCACGGGTCAAACAGTTACTGTCTCCTTTTGGAGGGTAAATGAACTGCTGTATCTGTTTGATCCACATCCAGTGAATGAAAAGCGCCATTTTGATTTGTCCAATGATGGTAATAATCTGGCCCGCCTATTTCTGTGTGACAGCTACTTTTCACTGGCCAGTTTGATGTTGTCGAATGCAGCTCTGGATGGAGTTGCAAGACAGTTCACTATAACTCAGCTGACTTTGGGAAAAACTGCCACACAAGACCTTACTATTGTCTCTGAAGAACCGCGCATTGATGACCCTCCAAACCAATTGTATGAACCAATCTGTACATCTAATCTAGACTCGCAGGAGTCTTATGTCGATGTTAAGTTAAAATTGATGCCTGTGGTAGTGTTATCACCCTTAAAAGAAATGTCTCCTTTGACCAGGCCATTATTTAACAAAATGCCCGGCAGACCTAAAAAGGTTAAGCGAGGACGTCCAAAGAGCTTGACAAGTACTCGACAGGAACAGCTTACAGATGCAAAAAAAACGATACAGTAAAAATAAACCTCAGATAAATAGAGGTGCTGTAAGACGTTACACTGACCAGCATCCCGAGATCAACCGAGAAGCTGTCCGACGTTACACCGAGCAGCATCCCGAGATCAACCGAGAAGCTGTTCGACGTTATAACGATCAGAATCCTGGAGCTTCCTGCCAGAGAGTAGAGGCTTTTCGATTGAAGAATCCCTCATTTTCCAACATGAGACACGTTCCTGCTCTCCTTGCTCGAAAGATTGGTGAACAAGGCCCGATGGCGTACTGGAGAGACTACGATTTAAATGGCATTAATTCATTTAAACTCCGTAAAGTATGTCTTTGGGAAGATGTCATTTACAAGTGTTCGTACTGTCATGCTCGGCTGTTTGAGGAAGAGAAAGACAGAAAAAAGTGGTGCTGTGGTGTGGGAGCATATAATATTCTTAATCTACCTCCTTTGGACACGCCGTTTTATACTGATCGTCATTTCCTAGAACGAGCCAGAGCATACAACGACCTGTTTGCCTTCTGTGCACTCGAGGGTGTCTGGTGGGTACCGTCATCCTAGTGGACTCTCCTTCTTCAAAATCGAAGGAAGAATGTACCACCAAGTTTACAATCTGGACGCCGCTGGTCAAAGGTTCGCGCCTAGGGGTGGGGACGTTCAGTTTGTCAACCGGTGCCGTCTTTACATCGACGATGGTGAGGAGCGTAAGAATATAGCCATGGGTAGATCTCTCAATGCCAATTTGATTGAATCTATCAGTTCTTATCTCACTTCTTCAAATCCTTTCATTAATGAGTTTCGCCGTTTGAGCAATGAGCCATCTATCAACGCTCATTTACAGTTTGAAATTACAAATAGATCTACCCACGGCCCTGTTCTTGGTGATAGGCAAACAGGTGTGGAAGTGCACGCTTTTCTCAGTAATGAAGATTCCGTCAATTATCCCCGGAAGTTGACTGTTTGGAAGAAGGGTTCTGCAGGGCCATCTTCTATCGATCTGTTTGATCCTCTGATGGAACCATTTCAATATCCATTGCTCTATCCGCAAGGCAATTTGGGTTGGCATATCGGCATCCTAGACAATAATGGAAACAAGCTGTCTCAGTACAATTACTCGCGTTGCCTCTTGCTTTCTGAGCCACGATTTTCTCACTATGGTCGGCTATCACAGGCTTGGCAGGTAGAAATGTTTGCGAGGTACGACGAGGATCGGCTACGTTACATTAAGTTATGCCAATTAAAAGCTGCTGCTAAAAATTCCGTGCGGGTAGGGCCATTGGACGAATTACTCAATTTTCAACAGGCTAGGAAAACAGGAAGACAGGTGATGGATGACATAAATCGTGACGAAACTGTCCAAGGCGAAGGAGGGTTGCAAGCTGGAAAGATCTACCTCCCAAGTTCATTTACCGGTGGGCCCAGGTACATGAAGGTTCATTACGAAAATGCAATGGCCCTTGTGTCTCGTCTGGGCTCACCTACTTTCTTCTTGACCTTCACGTATAGTGCAACATGGGAGGAAAACAAGAAAGCTTGCCCCTATGGTACTGGCCGAAGTGACCCTTCTACGGCATGCAGAGTCTTCCACATAAAACTTCTCGAGCTTCTCCGAGATCTGCGTAGTGGAGCAATGTTCGGCTGCCTAACTTATATCGTCTACGTCATCGAGATGCAAATGAGGGGATTACCTCATGCTCATATTGTGTTCAAGATCGACGGAGGCGGTCCAGTTCAGGGATCCGACATTGATTCTGTTATTCGGGCAGATATTCCCTCGGAAGAAGAAGCCGGTGGTAGGCTCAGGGAGTTGGTGCTGAGACATATGGTTCACGGACCCTGTGGAACAGATTATCGCACCGACTTCTTGTGCTGGGACTCTGCCAAAGATTGTTGTACAAAATTTTTCCCAAAGCCTGCTTGCCGAAGTACACATGTAAATGAAAGGGGGTTTGTCCAGTACAGGCGAGATTACAATAATAAGGGGAACATAATATCAAGAAGAAAGACTATTGTTGTTCATGATGGGTGGGTTATTCCGTATAATGCCACACTTTTATTAAAATATGAGGCACACATAAACTTGGAGCTTGCGTCTACTCGTCGCGTAATCAAATACCTTTTCAAATATCTCATGAAGGGTGGTTCTCTTCAGAATGTAACTGTTACACCTTTCGGTAAACAGGAAGATGAGGTAGAGCATTACGTGACGAAGAGAATGATTGGTGCTAGCGATGCATGCTGGCGTCTCTTAGACTTTCCAATTTCAAAGCTAGAGCCCAGCGTTGACTGTCTGCCTGTACACCTTGAAGGTAAACAGGTAGTCATTTTCAGGCCAGGCCAGTTGGCAGATGCAACCGCTAAACCTAGTTCCAAGCTTATCGTGTACTTCAATAGACCTCAAGATCCAATTTTCCCTAACCTTACATACCAGTCATTTTATGAAAACTTTATTGTACATACAAAAAAACCAACGTCAGGGACAGTGTACAACCATCCAGATGGACAGCATTTCATCACAGCTCGCCAACGGGGACAAAAAGTATGCAGACTGTTGTGGGTCTCACCTAACCGAGGTGAACTCTATTATCTAAGACTGCTTCTTATGTCCGTTCCTTGTCACGGCTACGCTGATCTTCTGTCTCGTGGCGGATCTGATTGCTGCACTTTTCAGGAAGTCGCCAGGAGGCTGGGCTTGGTACAAGACGAAGAAGAGTACTATCACGCACTGCGAGAAGCCTCTCAATTCATGCTTGGACCAAGACTCAGATCCTTCTTTGTTCTCCTATGTAATATGGAAGCTCCAGCGGCACTGTTGTGGAACTCTTTCAAGAACTCACTTTGTGAGGATCACTTAGAACGGAACCCTTCAGGTCCTGAATTGGCAGTAAAACTATCATTGATAGATATTGATCGCAGCCTCCGTAGACAGGGATCAAGTCTGACTGACCATGGCCTGCCATATGTAGAAGATGACACGACTGAGTTGGGTAGAGAGTTGCTTAACTTCGGAGAAAGCTTTCAGAGGGCAATTGTTGAAGAGTGGGAGCCCAAGTTATCTGACGACCAAAGACAAGTGTTACATTACGTGCAATTGGTACTCTCAAGACCCAATGACACACATCTTTCCAGGACAATCTTCATTGATGGGCCTGGAGGATACGGAAAAACCTCACTCATTCGTGTCATCCTTGCGTACGTGCGGAGTTGTCATCACGTCGCTCTTGCCGTGGCGGAGCTCAGGTATTGCTGCCGGTAATTTGGCTGGTGGTACCACCGCACACAGCATGTTCCGGCTCCCTCTCGATCTTGGTAACGGCATGAGCGTATGGAACATTACCAACGGGTCCCAACGAGCAGAGCTCATCCGAGCAGCACAGCTCATTGTCTTTGATGAGGCTCCAATGGCGCACCGATTCATATTCGAGATCCTCGACCGGTCACTTTGAGATCTCATGAATACTAGTGTCCCATTTGGAAATAAGATCTTTCTCTGCTCAGGGGACTTTAGGCAAATAGCACCCGTTGTTGAAAAAGCTCGCACATTGTGTGATATTGCTTGTGTTTCACTTCGAGCATCATACCTTTGGCGACTTTTTAAAGTGTACTCCCTGACGACTCCACACAGAACGACTAGCTCCCTTGACTATTCCAAATTCCTCCTTGGAGTAGGCAACGGAGCTATTCCATCCAAGATGTTTGGAGAAGGCCGTGATTGTAAAGACCTTATTCCTCTTCTTGGGCTAAGATATCTCACGACCATAACAGACTTGATCGGTGAGGTTTTTCCACCCCAAATTCTCTGTGACCCCGATCAATGTGCGAGAAGAGCGATTCTTTCAACTATGAACGTGAACGTCAAAGAGATCAATGATCAAATCTTGAACTCGTTGGATGGCCAACTTCATGAGTTGATAAGTGCTGACACTATGGACAAGGAAAACGAAGATGATATGGTCGTGGATGTACAGCTATTACATCAAGCCACTGGCAAAGGCGTATCAGATCATGTCCTGCGACTTAAGGTTGGCTCCGTATGCCTTATCATGAGGAATTTGAATATTGCCGATGGACTCGTTAACGGCACTAAAGTCATTGTGACAGCGATTACCAAACGGCTAATCACTGTCAGACTTCCCGGAGGCACGCAACCTTTCGGTATTCCTTGAATCACCTTTAGGTTTGCGTTGGCCGAAGGGTTGCCGATTCGTGTCTGTCGTCGACAATTTCCCCTCGTGTTAGCGTACTCAATGACTGGCCACAGATTCAAGGCCAAACAATTGAGTACGTCGGAGTCGATCTTCGCACGGACTGCTTCACACATGGCCAGCTGTACGTCCTTCTCAGCAGAGTGAGAAGTCCTACTCATATCGTAGTCCTTGTCCAACCTGGAAGAGTCGTTGAAGGGGTCGCCTACGCAAAAAACATTGTGTACAGTGACCTTCTTCTATAACGCCGATTGTGTCATTGGCAGTAAGCTAGGGGGTCTGCTTTAAAAAATTCCCCGTCGTAAGTTGACCGAACCCGAAAATGTACTTTACCAGGCAGTAGGCAAGGGGGCCTGCCTAAAATAAAACTCCCCATTTTAGCTGTTGTAAATACTAGGCAGTAGGCAAGGGGACCTGCCTAAAATAAAACTCCCCAACATTTTAGCTGTTGTAAATACTAGGCAGTAGGCAAGGGGGCCTGCCTAAAATAAAACTCCCCAACATTTTAGCTATTGTAAATACTAGGCAGTAGGCAAGGGGGCCTGCCTAAAATAAAACTCCCCAACATTTAAGCTATTGTAAATACTAGGCAGTAGGCCAGGGGGCCTGCCTAAAATAAAACTCCCCAACATTTTAGCTATTGTAAATATGGCCTCAACGTTTGCCGGCCTCCCCGTGGCGAGACTGGATATTCCATTCATTCACTGAACGAATGGTTAACTAACAGGCAAACACACATACTATTAATAGTTAAATTAACCTTTCAAACAATACTTTTTGAGGATTTAAATATTTTTTTACATGGGTCTACGTTTGCCGGCCTCCCCATAGCGAGACTGGATGGACCATGCTTCAGTTGATCGAATGGTTAACTAAAAACTCCAACATTTTAGCTGTTGTAAATACTAGGCAGTAGGCCAGGGGGCCTGCCTAAAATAAAACTCTCCAACATTTTAGCTATTGTAAATATGGTCTCTACGTTTGCCGGCCTCCCCGTGGCGAGACTGGATATTCCATTCATTCACTGAACGAATGGTTAACTAGCAGGCAAACACACATACTATTAATAGTTAAATTAACCTTTCAAACAATACTTTTTGAGGATTTAAATATTTTTTTAATGGGTCTCTACGTTTGCCGGCCTCCCCATAGCGAGACTGGATGGACCATGCTTCAGTTGACCAAATGGTTAACTAACAGGCAACTGAAATCAATTAATAACTTTAGTTTTTTAACAGCTTACTTTTAAAATCACTTTTTCCGTATGTTTTTTTTTTTTTTTTTTTTTATTAATAATGCTCTATCACTTTTTTTACTATCACTTTTTTCGTATAAAAACCATGATTTATTAAAATACATTTTGTATACAATGTATAGAAACCATGATTTTTAAAAATAAACATTTGTCCTGTTAAATAAATAACATTTTAACGGAAAATATTATCAGCAGTGAACTTTTTATATTCAACGAATTGGCCTGAACCGCAAGGGGGTTTGGGGGCGAAGCCCCCAACGAGCAAAGCGAGTTATATTAATATTAGTATAGCTCTTTTTCATTTCCAAAAACGTACATTACCTTTATATTTCCTAAAATTTGATTACAAATGGAATGTTTTGGCTATCTTGAAATTCTGAATTTAGCTGCATTATATTGTTTCCCATATAACCTCCCACTTTTTTTTGGGATTACACAAACATTTTCCAAGATGTCAAGTGACATAAACTTTTTTACAAAATTGTTTTATTATACAGTATTACCATTGATTTTACTATACATAGAAGATAGTTCCATCCAATGTTAAATTTTGAGGCACGGAATATGGGAGCGACCGTGCTGCAACCTGTCATCAATCAAGTTAAAGAGGTCGAAATTGCCTCCAGTTTCGACTGTTCGGTTGCACAACCTGGGAGCAGTAAAAAAAACTAATCACTCCCTCCCATTCTCTCATTCTCTCTTGTTTCTTTTAAGACGCTCGTCCGGACTGTCGCCACTGCACCTGTCTACTGTCGCCGATTGGCCTTGATAGTGGGTCAAAGTGGGATATTATTCCTTGCTGTGCTATGTCTTACACGGAAAGAAATCGCGATCTTTTATTTAGGCCTTAAGGGTTTGTGAATATGAAAAATGTTAGGGGACTTTTTTTGTTATTTTATCAATGTAAATAATAGTGTTTTACAGATGTTTAGTTAAAACATTATGCATTATCTAAAATGATGTAAATACTACGTATTGTAAGTTTATTGATATTTTAAGTAATTGTATATTTAGAAGTAGCAAGAAAAATGGTGATAGTTCTAAATTGTTAAAGGCTAAGTTGTTAAGTCCCTGAATAACACCAACATTTTATATAAGCACATACCAAACATTTTATATAAATTTGAGACGTAAAAAATTATATAAAATTTCTACGAAAAGACCATATGACAGTTTTTCAAAATTATTTTGCAAAATGTACTTATGAATTAAATAATGTGATCAATTTTACAAAAAAAATGATTATTCAACATTATTAGAAAAACTGTAAAGGTGATGTATCTGAGCAGTGGAAGGTAATAAATAACTTGACAAGTGGGTATTCAAAGAAAATAGTTGAGCTAATTGAATTGCCAAACGGCGAAGTTATGCGTGAGCCTTCGTCATTGACAAGATAAACAATCACCTTATCACAATCCAGTCTAGCCTTCCAGACGTTGTACATTCCAATACCCTTCCACCTTTACGTACTTACTATCAATATTCATTCCTTATAACTCCTTATCAACTTATTATGAAATTAAGAGTATTGTTAAGCTTTTAAAAAATAAAATATTAACTGGCTCTGACCAAATTAATGTACATTTACTGAAAAATATAATTCATGAGATTGCACTAGTTTTAGTTCACTTAATAAACAGTAGTTTTATCAAAGGCATTTTTCCTGGGAGCCTGAAGTTAAGTTCAGTGGTACCTATTTTTGAAGGACAATAACTCTATAAACTAGATAACATAATAACTATCAGCGTGTTATCTGTATTCTCTAAGGGGTTTGAAAAAAAAACAAATATTAAAAGACTCCATAGTTATTTATCTAAATTAAATTTTCTTAATCCACGTCAATTCGGTTTTATCTAAGGTAAGTCATCTGAGGATGCGTTATTAGAAGTATCAGAAATCATTTATAACAATTTAACTATTCATTAACTTATCATCTGTCATATAGTTCACATTTAATACTAGAATTAACCCTTTATATTATTGAAATCATTATTAATTTTTTATCAAGTAATTAAAGCTTCTTGTCAATATTGCATTGTATAATTATTGTTGTATTTTTAATTATAAATGAATATTCCTTTTTGTTTAAAAGTAAATTGAACTATTTGTCATAAATACCACAATATTAAAATCTGCTTCCGGGTCACGCCGTGGACAGTGAAATGTGTGTGGTAGGCCTACCGAAAGTTTTAATATTCGTTGTTTTCCTCGTGTGTGAAGTGTGTTTGTTAAGTTTTAATTAATTTGTGACGCGTCCCACTTGGACTTATTTGTTTTCTTTGTATTATTGTTTTATTTGCATCTTCCTGAAGATGCCGTCCGTATTCACGGCGAAACATGTAGTTGTTATCACCATCACACGCTGTGAACTGTTTGACGGAAGGTAAAGTAAACCTATTTTAGTCTATAGGTCATGTTTCCAAGATGACAAAATCAGGATTTCATTTTTCTGTAACAACTAAAGTGTCACAATATCTAAATTGATTTTGGGCTTGAGTAGGATAAAAAAAAAAAACAATAAAATGGAAATATTTTTATTAATATTTATTATTTTGGTGTACGGTACTAGACTAACAATCATCGCATATCTTTTGTTTTTCCTGTAACGTTTTAAGTACAGCTCGCACGTTTTGTTATTGGACCCTCTCCTAACTCTCATTAGTATTTAAGTTATCACCGTAATACTAATGTGTAGCTAAATAAGTGTAAATAATATAAGTTGTTTGACTTTTAGTCATCTTTTTAACTGCAGATGTTTAATATAAGTATGTTTGCCATTCATTTAAATGTTACTATTAAATTACAATAATTTTTAAACATGTATAGCCTAGATATTACTCCCCACAGTTCTAGAGTTGAAGTGTTTGGTTAGGTCCCTGTTCTTCTACTTAGGATTAATTTATCTAATTTGAAAGTGTATGATTATCATTAATACGATATATATAATTGTTTCAATTTGAAACCATACTATTACAGTTAAAAATATGCGCAAACCCCAAATTTACGTATTATTTTTTAACTATATTATTGTTTATTTGTAATAGTTATTTGTTTATATAGTTTTGTTAGTTCTTGGCATTGTTTGTTCTGTTCATTCTCAGTTGTGTAAATAAGTCATATTCGAATTGTTATAATTAAAAACACCACAGAGTGCGGCTATAGTTAATTTTGTTATTATTTAGACTGTGATTACTTAAAATTAGTTATTTCTTGTGTTATTGCTGGTCACGCTACTTGTGAAGTGTTACCAGTGTAATTCCAGAGTGTCTTTTCCAGAGAAATTGAAAATATAAATAAATTGCAGTTTATCCATACTTTCACATCTAGTAAAATAATAGTATGAAAAACAGATGTGTTCAAGATTCAAGATTCAAAATATTGCAAATGCAAGTTAACACCACTTGGTGGTGTTAACTTTAATTATATTCGCCTTAAACATACGTTTTACAATGGTCTGATTCAATCAATGTTATAGATTGGTATATTTTAAAGGGGGACATAAAAAAAATTTACAATAATTTCACAACCTGATTAAAAAATGAAAATTGAATCTAAATAATCATAAGTCTAGTTATATTCTATCGCGATAATATTTCCTAACCAATTGCAATTGACATTGAGATTGTTTTTCTCAAGAAGTAATAATAGAGTCACAACTCTTCATGATTCCGAAAAAAATAAAAACTGACCATTCACCAAACAATGAAATATTTTACAAACAATCATGCAATTACTTGGAACCAAATAATATGTTAATGTTAGAGACAGTAATAATAAAACATATGTATATAATAAAATTAAAAATAATGCTATTTTAAATTAAATGTCTATACACAGATTGTCTGAATCAGGCCATAAGATGAAAGCTATTTTTATCTTGTATAGAAGTAAATTAGTGGTTTTGTTATGATTTGTTCTAACCCTATCATGCAATTTGAATCTCATTTGGGTTTTATATTTTGCCCAGTATTATTCTATATAAATATCATAGGCCTATTTCAATATTTATTTTGTCAAAGAAATAAATAATGTCACATTTTTTAATATTTCACTATAGGCTATTATATATTCCTGGAATATTTGCAGATTAATTTCATAATTGAAAGGAGAGTCATTGATTGGATTTGAAAACAATTTATTTTTTAATCAATTAGCACATATGAAAAAACTAATGATTGAGTACAACAGTCGATTTAATCACCTAATCGATGGTTAAAATGCAATAAAAAAAGATTTTTCAAATGGGCTATATAATATGAAAATGTTTACTTAAATCAGCAGTAATTATCGCCAGCATTGCCGATAAGTTAGCGGTCTATTCAAGTGTGTCTATTTACAAATACACGGTGTGTTAATCATATAAATCAATATGGTGTTTGAATTTATTCAGTTATAAATATTTATTTGTTCAATATGAATGTCACACTGAGTTTCACTGTATCAACAATAGTATCAACACAGTATTCTATTCGAAAGAGATGCAAGCAAATATAAAAACAGCGAACCCGGATAAACGTTGGCCATATGGAAGAACGTAAACAATTATCTAAGCAGGACGTTGTTTGTGTGTGGGACCTGAGGAAGGAGAGGGCGGGGCGGCTGTCTGGAGAATGGGAGATTGGGTTAAGAGGAGGGAAGTGAGAGAGAGAGAGAGACGGAAGAGCGTGCGAGAGAGAGGAAATAGGGCTATGCGCAGCGCAGCGTGGGGCCTCAAAACAGTTTTGGGGCCTCGCCACAACTCTCCCATATGGATGGAGTATCTCTTTATATAGTAAAATCAATGGTATTACTATGACATAGCCTGGTTCATTGTGAGTAAATTAATACCAAATAATACAAGTACCAAATAAATAATACAAATAAGTATAAATAATACAAATAGTTTATATGATTGAACTATTTTTGATAAATTTTTGAAAAAATTTCTGAAAATGCTCTAAATTCTCAATTTTAAAATCACACATTATCGAACTGACATAATGGTTTATCAGTCATCAGCATATATATAGTAATGTAGTGGTTAACTAGTAGACTTTCCTTCAGAATGTCATTACTGAAGGCTTATTGGATCTCCTAAACAAAAACAGTAAATATTTCATTCATTTATTAAAATAGTACCAGTTAATTTTAATTGATGGAAATATTCATTACAAATACAGGGTGTCTTAAAAGTCCCCCTCCCCCCCTATTAACTTTCTTATGAATACAGATAAAGTGATTTACTTCTGGGAATGTTTATATAACCAACTAAGGAGTTTTTTATGTATGCAAATTTTTTACACCCCCTCTCAAAAGGGGGTAGTTTGGGGGTAAGTCAAAATTTTTAAATAGAAACCCCTATCAAATGACACATTATTTTAAAGGTAATATTAAAAGAAGAAGAATGGCGGAAATTAGAGGTCTCTAACATTAGTCTATCAAATTTGGTGGCAGTTTAAAGTTGGAATTATTTCATAAAACCCCCGCAGCTTATGTTACATTTAAAATTGTTGTAAGGCAGACAAAACATTCACCCACCAGTTAGTTTTGAAAACTGATGACACCTAATCGTAAAACAAGTTATTACAAGAATCAACAAACACCAAAAACCACAAATAACATAGCATTTATTTGGTTTTGGTTTGTCTGACCAAAGTCCAGTAGGGCAACCTGGGAATACCAGTGGCTCCTTCCTTATCTCTTATTAGGTTACTAGTTAGTACGTGTAACACTTTCAGTTCAGTTACTGTGTTAAATTTCTTTTTATTCGTATTTAATAAAAATGGCTCGGTCAAATGAAGATAAAGTAGAGATGATATTGTTCTATGGGGAAGCTAGGAGAAATGTTCATGAAGCAGTTCGTTTATTTAATGCTGCCTATCCGGATAGACCAGTAGATAGGGCATACATTAGACGTTTAGTAAACAAATTCTCAACAAACTTTAGTGTCAAAGATGCACCACGATCAGGGCGCCCTGCCATTGCGACAGAAGAGATCCAAATTCAAGTTTTTACAAATTATGCTGCAAACCCACATGAATCTCTGCGGTCCACTGCCCTTGATGTTGGAATTTCAAAAGATACTGTTCACAAAGTGTTTAAAGCGTCACAAGTTCCACCCGTACAAAGTACAGTTAAATCAAGAATTAAATGAAGACGACCCTGACCGAAGACTTCAGTTTTGTGAGCAAATGTTGCAGAAGATTGAAGAGAATAATAATTTAATATCACAGATATGTTTTAGTGATGAAGCATCATTCTCTTTGCATGGGACAGTCAATCGGCACAACTGCCGTTATTGGGCAATCAGTAACCCCCACTGGATGGTTGAAGCCCATACGCAACAGCCACAAAAATTAAATGTATGGGCTGGAATTTTGGGAAACTCTGTTATTGGGCCATTCTTTATTGATGGTAATTTAACTGGCGTTAAATACTTGGACATGTTACGGAACGGCATTGTCCCAGCAATAAATGAGGTAGTACAAGGTACTTATGAGCCTGTATTTCAGCAAGATGGTGCTCCTCCACATTAAAATATGCTTGTCCGGACATTCCTAGACCAAACGTTTCCCGGTAGATGGATAGGTCGACGTGGCACTTTGGTAGAGTGGCCGGCACGTTCACCTGACCTTTCACCTCTGGATTTTTTCTTTTGGGGTTTCCTCAAAAGTAAAGTTTACGACACAAAGCCCGCAAACCTCGATGAATTAAGAACAAGAATCGAAGAGGCCTGCCACCTTATCACGCCTGAAATCTTACAAAATGTGAGACGTGGTTTTCAATCCAGGCTTTTTACTGTCAAGAAGTTCATGGCAGCCATTTCGAGCATCTCATCTGAGTGAAATTGAGGTGAGAGTTCAGCATTTTGACCATTTTTCCCGTTCTAACTTTTTCCAACTTTAAACTGCCACCAAATTTGATAGACTAATGTTAGAGACCTCTAATTTCCGCCATTCTTCTTCTTTTAATATTACCTTTAAAATAATGTGTCATTTGATAGGGGTTTCTATTTAAAAATTTTGACTTACCCCCAAACTACCCCCTTTTGAGAGGGGGTGTAAAAAATTTGCATACATAAAAAAACTCCTTAGTTGGTCATATAAACATTCCCAGAAGTAAATCACTTTATCTGTATTCATAAGAAAGTTAATAGGGGGGGTGGGACTTTTAAGACACCCTGTATTTGCAAACCTACATGTACATTTATAAAAATATTTTTACTAACTTCATTTAATGTCACGTAAATGTAGATCAATAAATACTTACAGCTTTCATCTTTGCCATGCGTAATACAACTTCTCCACCATATGTTTTTTTAATCTTCATGAGTATTGGAGTGTATGCTAATGGAATAACTTCAATTGGAATCCCCTTTTTATAGCTATCACCAAGATTTTTTGAATTTTTCCTGCACAAATATTTTTAATTTCAGAAAATGTTCTGTATGAACACCATAGTTCTGCAATGAGACTACATAGAAAAATGTATTGTATGATTAGAGGTGACAAACTCTGTAATAAGTTATTTCACATTAATATGTTCACTTTACCCAATGAGGACTACCCAATGGACTTAAGGTAGCAAGTAGTTTACATCATGGCAACAAGCTCTACCTTACTAAGCTATGCACAAACCTTATAATAATTAACATACACATTCATAGATTATTATTTTATAACTAATTAATGATATAATTTTCAAGATAAGGGCAAAATATGGATTAAAAAGGAGTTAATGGTCAAATGAAGTTTTGTCACAAACTAAGCACAGCTTTTTCAATTAATACAGAATAATAATAATAGACAGAATCATTGATTAATGACTAATGAAAAATATTAATAAAAGGAACACCACCTAATCCTTTTCAAAACTTAATTTTTTTTATTGAGTAAGAGATATTGGGGTGAATAATTCATACAGAAGAATATGAGTCTACACTTTAACCTACTGCGGTACCAGATTGTTAGACAAAGAAACATTCTAGCTGAAAGAATATGGCCCTTATGTACTAGGCTTTAACCTACTGCGCTACCAGGCTGTTAGACAAAGAAACATTCTGGCATTCTAGTAAAAGAGTTGCTATAGAGTGGTGTAACGAATAGGGACTGATGTAGGGAGGATCTTTGACGTGTCCTCCATAGTTAGGTGATTTTCAAAAGGGCTGTTGAAGTGCTGTGATTAGGGCGGAAGCCAGAATTAAAGTTAGATATTAGTTTACTGTTTGGAAGATAAGTATAGTTTTATTTCTTTTTCCAAACAATTCTTTCAAGGTACTCAAGGCGGGACGAATGCTTATTGGTCATAAATAAGAAGGAGAAAGAGGATTTGATGTTTTAGGTACAGAGCAGACTTTCCAGCACCAGGAAAATTAGCTGACATTAAAGAAATTTGTAGCTATTAGATTGCTTAATATTTTTATATATATATTAAAGAAATATTAAATATTGCTGTATTTTGTTAAGTAGTGTAACAGGTAGGATATGTTTTATAAATTTTATTGGAATACTATCAGCTTCGACTATGTTACGGGTTGTACAATTCAAGACTTTTTACAATTCTCCATCAGTAGCCAAACGGAATGAGAATTTATGAAAAAGCCTGGGAAAAGGAGAACTGGCTAGTTCATTGGTTTACATTTTTGCTTTTGATGAATTAAAATGTATATACATATATATCGTATGTGTTTTTTGTCAGCTACCACTTAATAATTTTAAAAAAGCTGTGATATGTATTTGGATCAAGATTCAAAAGTCATGTTGTAAATAATATAAAATAAAAACTGATCTATGAATGTCTGTGAAGCTCCTTAATTTTTGTCCAGAGGGATTTAGTGGACTCTTACTTGTCAGATGACGATCGATAGTAATGTCTTATTTTAGAGTCATGGATCTGTTGCTGGGTTTGGTTTCTTAATATCTTATATACATCCCAATCAAGGGCACATTTAGATCTTTTTGCCTTCTGGAAGCATACATCTCGTTGATTTTGCATTCTATGTATTTGATCTGTAATCCTTTTTTTATAAGTGGGGCATGCTGATCAAGAAGAGTTCATAAATACGTTGAACTTATTGACCATTGTGTCAATATTGGTTAGTTGAAAAATATCATTCTATGGAAAGGACATTGCATAAAAGAATCAGCTAATCAAGATTAGTGCTTTTATAACCTTTGTATTGGACAAATTTAGTACAAAAAAAACCCCCAAAACTAAAATAAGTCAAACAATTTTATTTTATAGTAACCAACATTTAACAGCAGCAATTAGCCTTCTGGTACACTTTGTGTGGGTTTTAGAGAGCGATATATTGTTCACCAGAGTTAACCTATCTGATAATTAACGATTTTTTTAAAGATGTTTTTATTTCTTAGGCAACTTTTGAGACTATGAATTCTTTTGATGCAAAATTCTTACGTGTAGTCGGCAATTATGATTAGCTCCTTGGCACAGGAAGCAACAATCTTCTCCTGCGTGAGGCATCCACCGCCACCCTTTATAAGGACCTTCTCTTGGTTCACTTCATCTGCTCCATCGATTGCAACATCCAGCTAAACATAACAGACATTATGCTATATCAGCGTTAATTACTTTATTGATAGTAATTTAATGCTGCCAAAAACTAGTCTTTGCCAAAAACAAGTAAAATATATTTGAAAGTAAAGAGCCAAGTAAAACAATGATCTTCATTTATGTACTTAAAATTCACTTTTGTTTTAGTTATTTTAATCAATCCTGATTTTCTAAAAGGTCATTGTTTACTTACAGCACAGTGGCTCAGTGACTAAGGCTTGAGATGCAGAGGTATGGTTTCTAATTCCTAACTAAGCTAACGGATGGTACTTGTTAAATAAAGTTCAGGCATGCAAGCCTATTTTCGTTTTACGTGTGTGCAAAGACCGCGGGCATGCACACTCTGATTGGCTGCCCCGCAACTTTTCATTCACAGACGATTACATTTTTGATAGGTTGAGGGAGTTGGCCAAAGTTTTGTCTAAGTTGATGCTGCACTCTATCGACAGAAATATTTCATTTCATATATGTTCGTTAACCACGTTTGAGACAAAGTAGAGGCTGAGTATATATTTGTTTACCGCGTGCTAAAGGGTTAAAACTGTCAACTTTAAATTTTGTTTGTATGTACATATCAATATAATTGATAGTCTATATAGATAATGATTATTGTAATTATTTGTTCCTTCCCCGTAATGCAAATCAACCTAAAAAATATATGTAATATATTAATTTTAATTTTATACTTAGAAAAAGAGTGAAGTTAGTATTACTATGGAATGGTAGTAAGGTATGTTCATAATAACCCTTTTAGTGCCAATGTTTGGTTAAGCTGCACGTTTGAAAATGTCATAGAAATCAAAACGTTCTGTAGATACGACGTTTAAAAATGTGCCAGAAGTGCAAACGTCCGGTTAAACCGGACATTTACGAATAGCTTTGTAAATAATCAGTAAATGCATATTTTTCCAAATATATTATATGAGTCTGCTCAAGACAAACTGGTCTTTCATTTAAAGTATATTTTACATCATAAAAATATGTAAAAAACATTATTATGAAGGCATTACTATTGCCACTGACTGTACGTACACAATTTCACATATCTATAGAAAATTAAATTGTATTTCGAATTTTATATATATATATATATATATATATATATATATATATATATATATATATATATATATATATAAAGATGTATTGGCAACCATATTTTATAATTTGGAAAAACACCAGAAACCGAAAATAAATTTAAAAAAAAGCAATTTCGTTGAGTATTTAAAAAAAAATATTTATTAGAGCATTACATGTTTTATTAAAGAATATTTATAATTCATGTTAATCCTTTTTATTTACCTATATATAGTGCAAACATTTTTATTCTGACCCATCAAATAAAAAATTTAAAATGTTTTTCCCCAAAACATTACAAATCTAGTGAAAATGATATGGCACTTTTGGGTACACTCATTGTAAAAATGAGTGGCACTTTTGTAACAATCTTCCAAAATATTACTGGCACTGAAAGGATTAATTATACAATGACATATGATAAATGCTGTCATATATATTTATGGTCATAACAACTTCAAAACTGTATGTTAAATGTTTGGCCTATGAAAATGTATCAATAATACACCAATAATGAATTTGTAATCTATATTTATCTATTTAATCTGATAGGCAAATTTCCTTTGGTGGCACTAGCAGTCTGAACCTCTTGTGGACTTGTGTAAAATACATAATAATACAGCTGAACTGGCTTTTAAGTCAATATTATTACCTAAACATCAAAATGATATATGCTACCCAATAGTACCAAACACTAAACATGTTCTGTTATGAGTTGAGTACGGTCAAGATCAACTCAATAAAGACACTAATTATTATCAAACAGAAAAAAGGTCACATACCTTGTATTGCCACCAATTAATGTAGTTTCGTTTGATATATTCAAGTTTCAGCACACTTTGTCATTTTCAAGATCTTAAAATTGTATGACTAAATTAAAGTTATTTTTTTAGTTTCTAAAAATAGTTAAACATACAAAAACATTTAAAAGAACTACTGTCGAAGAAAAAACTATAAACACTATAGTTTGAAACATCACTGTAAAGAAACTAATTACACTAGAAAAATACAAATGATATTAAAACTTTCCTTGTTTATTCCTGCGCTTTTGAGTGTAAAAGGAAAATTTGTATCTTTTAACAGTTTTTTTAATCACAGGTAGAATAAATAAAATATGTGATTTCTATCTAACGCTCTTAACAGAAACGTCGACTTTAAAAATTTCTACAATAAAAACCCCTTGTCAGATTATATTGAAACTTTAATAGGTCATTTATCAACTATTTCACTAATTTATGCTAGAGTTTTATAAACTTTGATTTATTAACAAAAGTGTTCTTGTGCAAAATGTAAAACAACTTTTTCTAGAAATTGAGTAGGCCTACGAAGTCAAAAAAACTTCCTTTTGTACATCACAATACCATTATTTCAAATGTTTACATAACATAGTTGTATTAATTTATATAGATTAATAATCAAACGCAGGGCAGTGTGTAGAGGCCCTGTTTATTTCTATCAAGTTTCTCCAAAATCTGATATATCCTACAGATTTCAAATATTAACTAGTTTTTGAAAATCTATAACATAATTGTCGCGGTAGTCCAAATACGACCACTACTGTCACTTATTAAGAGGGACAGACCCTAGCATACTCCCTCTCGGATGCATCACGTGATCACGGAAGGTACAATAACAACTGTGGCTTTCAGTAAATGTCCTTTGTATTTATTTTACATAACCCATTATAATAGATTCAGTAAACAATGTTATATTATAAAACGAAAAAACCCAACGTCCCATAACATCTATCTACGGTAACCTAAACATGTCTGATAATTAAAATTAGCCAAGAGCCGACCAAGACATAACTCATACTGCTCGAGGTATGTGAGAGTTCGCCCCTCCAGGCCACCTCCACACGCTCGCATGGCAATCGGTGATGACAATGGAGTCTGCCGAACGACCTTAGCTTCCACCGTGAACTGCGTAGCCCACGTGGTCACTAAGACACAATTTTGGAAAATGAATGCTTAACTTTATCTACTAAATCGTTTGAATAAATCATTAAAGAACTTCGCTAGATAAAAAGTATTATTAATTGTTAGTCTGACTTATTGAGGAGGTAACTCGTCACATAATGGGTATACATATAAGAAAATGAGGTTATCTTAAAAAAAACGGAACATATGTACTTTCACTATGTTTTAGTTCTCACATAGGAGTTATTTTCCATAAATAAAATGAAAAATAAATATTAAAGTATCTATATTCCTCTTCAGAAAAACTTAAAGAACAACAATATTTGATTAGAAACTTAATACAACATTTTTTAATGAACTGAAGAAATGTTTTTTTGCCATGTTTTTATTAAATTCAGAATAGATTTCAAAGATTCTACACAGCTAATGCATTCAAAATTTTGTATAATATATGAAAATATAAAGTTTTCACTATGTATCATTATGTAAAACCATACAACAGTTATAAAAAGAAAACTAAACAATAGTGGAAATTTAAATTGTAGTTGTGATATGTACAAGAATACTCATTAAAACATTTTTACCACAATATTTTATTATAAACCAACATATTATATGAATAGTAAAATTGAAACATAGGTATTATTGGTGTTACACTGATTGAATAAACTATATTAAAAAAGTTAAAAAATATCTTTTTTTATCTGAGCCAATCAAGTTATAATAAGACAGTAAACATATAAAAACACTAATATTTGTCAAAATATGTTAACACAACAACATCGATTTCATTCTAAAAATTAGACATGTGTAGAAGCATAATAATATACACCAATAAATAATTTGTAAACAAAAACTAAATTTTTTGTGTCAAACATCAATTACGGTTTGTCGTATGTAGGTTAGCCTAGTCTAGGCCTATATGTAACCTAACTTGGTAAAACCTTCAAATCATGTTTAAGATTTACTATATTATGTTATTTTATGTTAGGCTACATAGTAATAGGCTCAATTAATTGTAAATATATTAAATATTACATAATAGTACAATTTGTATTACCAGGTATGAGTAGAATCAAATAGGTTACATTAGAACTTTCCAGTAGCTTCATGAAGCTATACAACTTTTATGTTACAATTAATAGTTATGTGTAAATATTACCAAATAGACTACTTAAAACAATAAACTTATTTCATTTATGCTTTAATATTAAACTTTTGACAGTTGTAGGATAAAAGATGTCATACTGTCGTATTTTAACAGACTGACGACAGAATGTTCTATAACTTTCTTTTTTGTTGTAATATGTTCCATGGCTTCTGGAACCTTCGGTTCGAGTTTGTTCTTGAAATTCTAGATTGTAACAAATGTATATAAGGCGGTTGCACCGCTGCTAGTTTCAGTAGTAGTAGTTTTCAGTTTAGTTTTGAGTTTTCAGTCAGTGAGTGATTGTTCAATTAGTTAGTGTGGAACAACTCGGATATTGCGGTAGTGCAAATCATTGTGAGTTGTGAGTTCAGTGTTATTGTGTTTCAAGGTGAATAAACGCTTGTGTACTTATATCTGCGTGTGTGTTATTTTCGTGTCCCTAGTGATATACTGTACTGTATAGTAATCGCTAGTGTGTGACGACAGGTTCGAAGACAGAAAATTACTGAGTTGTTATCACTTCATTCCAATAACGAAATGGCTTGGGCGTAGAACAGATGACATCTGACAATCGACTATAATCTTATGTTTCCAATGCCACCAAGACTGCATCGCTAAGTTACCGTTACCACTAAGCATTAAAATAAAATAATTACTGTAGATACACACAGGTGATGGCTGAGCCGTCACTTGCCACCAGTATAGTTAAAAATTCCCAAACATTTTTTTTGAGGATTAAATGTTCATACTCAGTTTATTTGTACTTAAAGTCTGAATGTAACGGTTCAGTTATAAAAAACATGAGCAAACTGATTATAAAAATTTTCAAAACTAATCTATTTAGATGCTATATATTTGTACCAATAACATAAAAATCTATTAGAAACAAGGCACAGTCCTTGCAGTTACTTTGTAGATAACCAAAATAACATAATTTCCTTTATAAGAATCAAATGTTAGTTAGGAGATTTTATTCTAATTGAATAAATAGAAAGCAGTAAATTTTGTTTAAAATGCTGAATCAATTCATATTTGAAATCTACGTTGGATATTTCATCAGCTCAATTTATAGAATCTTTTTATAATGCTACTAATTATTTTAAGATAAGATAAACAAATTTAAACATTCGTATTCGGCTATACAGATGTAAGTCAACAGACTTACATTGTTTTCTAACATACATTATCTAGTTATTAAAATTCAGTTAATCAATCTGTCTACAATATATATCATGTGGTTTTTGTCAGCTACCATTTTTTTTTTTTAATTTAAAATTATGTAAAAGCTGAGTTTTATACTTTTACAAAAAGTCCAAAAGTGATTACAATAAAACTTAAAAATAGATAAATAAATATCAAATGATCTGTCACAAGGCTAAATCCAATCCATCAAGCCATTTAAGACCTGACTCACTGATTCTATTTATGCTAGCTAATCCCTCCGTGAATCAGCGCAAGGGGCACTCCAAAACGATGTGATCCATTGTTTGGATAAACTCCCAAAATTATGTGATCCATTGTTTGGATAGACTCCCTGCAATCACATGACAGATCTACTGTCAATCCCCATTCTAGTAGTTCGGAACCGATTCAATAATGTCCACTCCCTACAAGGGAGGTTCATCCCACCTACAGGTATTGACGGATCATTAATAAGGAACTTATTTTGTTCATCAAAACTATTCCACGCTATGGCCCAGCTAGTATTGGGCGAGAAATTCGATCTGCTCAATTTTCAATTGGAGAGCAGTATGCAGAGGTGGGTTTTGAAATTTTAAGCCACCATTCTGACGTCGAAGATCCTGGGTAATGAGGAGGTCATAAAGATATTATTGAATTCTTTACAAAGTGTCCCCTGACGTCTTATTTCTGGAGGAGGTTATTGCACAGCACCGGGAGCCATGAGAATATCAATAATAGCTCTCATGGCTCTATTAAGTTGGACATCAATTGCTTTTGTATAAGCCCTATTTTTAGCCGTACGGGAGCACTGTATTCAGCAGCTGAATAAACCAGTGACAAAGCAGTAGTACGCAGGACGTGTGCGTTGTCCCCAAGTTGTTCCAACAAACATGATGTAGTACATTTGCCCTGGTTTTAATTTTAGCTGCTGTTTTTTGAAGATGGCTTTAAACGTCAGCGATCGATCTAACGTTACTCCCAGGTAACATGGATGGTAATGTGGATGATCATTGTGGTGGAGTTTTACACCATTTAGAAAGATGTTTAATTTTTGATTACTTAGGTTGAAGCAGGCTATTTCAGTTTTTGATAGGTTAGGATGAATCCCTGCTGAAGCTTCCAGGTTCTAAAATATTCTTCAAGGGTTGCAAGATGTACCAGGTCGTTTAACTGGTACATTTTTTTGTTTGATTACTTTTCGTTTTGGTTTGCCAGACTGCCTGAGTGGTTTAGTGGTTTTGGTGATACGTTGATTTCTGGAAAAAAAAAACAAGTGGAAATAATCTTAAACTTAAGAAAAAAAACATAAGGCAATCCGCTTGGTACTGTTCTTGGTAGGGTTCATAGGTAGATCGGAGTGGTCTGCAGTGGCTTGGTAGGCCAGCAGGGGTTTTGTTCGTCGAGGACCCTGGAGTTGTCGTTTTTTGTACTGTTGAAACTTGTCTTGTTTGTCTGCAAAATGTTGCGCTCCTGGTGAAGGAAGAATTAATTTTTGAGTTGAGGGTACTGGTGTGACTCCGGAGGGTAATGTTGTGAATCTCCGGAGGTTGCTGCGGGAGGGGTATTTGGCAGGTACGGCGGTGGAGTGGTTTGATCTACTGGAGGTTGGGGATGAGTTGCTGGTGTGTAAACGTAAGGTGGAAGATTGGGAAGGGGTGCTGGAAGACCTTCAGTTGGAACCTCCAGTGGGTCGTGACCAGGCCTGTCGCCTTGCATGTCTGGGCCACCTGCTTGCCCGTTTACGTAAGGTCTACCAGGCTCCGGGGTTGGAACTGTCAGATAGGGCATGGATCTATGCTTGAGAGTGTGTCTATGCTTGAGAAAAATTTTCAGGCACTCTCTGAATCCACAACTCCTACTACTTAGGGTCAGCGGCCTACCTTCTTGCCGTCGCCTAACGTGTTGAGGCCGCAGGCTGACACAACGGTGTTTACAGTGCCTGAGGTTCCTTCTGAGCCTGTAGGTGTTTCTGTTGAAATTGCTTGTAATTCTGCTCCAGCTGCTGTTTCTTCTGCTTCGGCTCCTGTTAATTCTTCTTCTCTTCTGCGGCTACCACAAGCTGCCTAACCCACTTACGTCCATGATCCAGAGTCTTCCTTGGGATGGACCCTGAGGAACTCCTGAAGTTTCTAGAAGTCTTTCTAAGACTAAGTGATATGCCCGGCATGCAGGCTGGAGACTTGCTTCGTCTGATTATCCGTATTACAGAGGTCCTGTTGGGGATTTGCTAAGTTCTGCCTTGGCCAGTGATGCCTTGGTGGACTCATTCCATTGACAGTTACTTTCTTCTTTTATTCCCATTCGACTCAGGGAGAGTCTGGTCATGGACAAACTTTATCGTTCGCAGCGTAGGGGCGAGTCTTTGGCAGCCTATGTCTCGTCCATCAAAGAAGCTCGTTGAGCGTTGTGCCTCACACTTTCCGAGACTGATACCGTTTGTGTCATCCTGGATGGCATATCTCCTGAAGAACAGTGCAGATTAGTTTTTGCAGTTGTTCCTTCGTCTTTTCGGGAGCTGCATCAGCTGTGCATTTTTTCGCGCAGCGTGCAGTTCTCAGACCAGCAAGGGAGGGATTATGAGAGTAATCATGTTCTCCCCACCCGTCGACCGACTATGTCTGTCAGTGCCAGTGAGTTGGCCATTGGAGAGTTGTGGTTCTGGGCCTCCTGTTGTTTGTTTTGCCTGTGGCCAACCTAGTCACTTTCGTCGTGATAGCCCACGACGATCAGCACTTCGATCAGGGAAACGATCAGCACGAGGGGTTGTCTCCACAGTAGCTCCCCGCGTTGTTGAGAGTGACCGTAGCCATTTGCCTATGACGTGTGTCAATAGCTGGAGTGCCGGGGATTTTTCGGGCCTTGCTGGCATGGCTTCCCTTAGACTTAGTGCGAACACTTTGGTGTGTCATTTCTTCATTTCTTTCGGTGGTGATGGTGTGTCGAGCCCTTCATGATTCTGGTTCGGCATGCAGTATCATCAACCTTTCTCTTTTTGAGTCTCTTGACGTCACCCGGTCAGTTCGGCCGTGGAACGAAGAGCTGCAAAGTTGTGTTATCGGTGATCTGGTCACACTACATCGAAAGGTTTTTTCACCGGTGACTGCTCTGCAGGTTGATCCCCAGTCAGGCAGGGTGTTCAGGAAAGCCCATGTGTCCCAGCTTAAGGCTTTCCGGGGAACGATTGATCCAGGATTTAGTGTTCCTGGGAGTTTCTTGGGGCAAAGAGATTGATCACCTCTGCGCTCCGGGTTTCTGTTCCGAGAGTCTCCTCTCTTTTCTTGTCGGGCCCGACAAGATAGTTTGCTCCCTGTTCCGAGGGGTTTCTTCTCTTGGATTCTCTTTGGCGTTCTTGGAACACCACTCTTTGGAGGTCTCTTCTACTTTTTCTGGTTGGTTCCATGATACAGAGCTTTCCCCCCTGCTTGGGTGTGTTGAGGTTTTGTAGAGGGAGGTTGTACCGGGTCGTTTGACCGGTACATTTATTTTGTTTGGTTACTTTTTGTTTTGGTTTGCCAGGCTGCCTGAGATCGCTCTTGCGCTGTCAATATTTTACTTTCATGGCTGTTGGCTCGGAATCTGGTCTTTCCGTGATTCCGGCTCTCGGTCTGCCTGGTTGTCCGGTTTATAGACTTGTCTCCTTCTGCTACCCGTACCAGCAGCTATGTCTGGTTTTGAGCCATTCCCCAGTATGGCACGACTTTCAGTTTGGTGGGGGATGGGTCTCAAAGATTGTTTGTAAGTGTTTCTTCAGTAGCTGTGAAGTCCTTGTGTTGATAAGCTAAAGCAATATCGTCTGCTTATATAAATTTTCTTGACTTGATGATTGGGATGTCAGCAGTATACACATTAAATAGAATTGGATTTATTGTCTACAATAAATTAAAGAGTTTTATAATGGCAAAAATTTAACCAACAAAATTAATAAGAGAGAACCGGTAGACGAGGCATTAGGACTTTGAGCCTGAGTTAGAGATAGCGCAGGTTTATATCGGACCAGGATGGATGTTTTCATTAATCTTTTATCTTATTCTGTACTGATTCCCCCTTTATTATGTTTGAATACGTTTCCCATACAGATCAATAGTCTATGAAGAATGGGGAAAATAAGGTTAAAAAGAACATTACCATCTCGTTAAAAAAATGAATCAATGCATAAAAAAGTAGATTATATTATTAGGCCCTCTCGTCCCTACTGAAGTAACTAGAAAAATAAATTAGATTGTTTATTGTGCTCTCTAAAAATGTATGGTGTTTATCTCAGACCTACATTTTCATAGAATTGAACTATCAAAAATCCAGATACAAAATAGCAATCTCAGTTCATATTAAGAATCATAACAAAATTCAAATAAAATCAGAGCTATTCGTTACTCTCTGGTTGTTAACTGATACTGTATTGTGTACTGAAAGGGTGTCCATCTATAATTAGCCTACAATATATATCTAGAGTAACTGCTTGCTAATAATTTGACAGTATTTTACTGTCTTAGCAAGTTCTTATCAGACATAGCAGACCATAGGTTGGGAATCAGTACTCTATACTATTTATGATAGTGATAAGTGTTAACATGACATGAATGCAGCCTGTGAGAATGTTTCCCTGCACTTACACACCGGCCTCATACCAGCCTCTCACGTGACTCATTATTCTCTGACTCATTCCCTTTCCGGCGCATCATACCAGCCTCTCACGTTACTCATTATTCTCTGACTCATTCCCTTTCTGGCACATCATACCAGCCTCTCACGTGACTCATTATTCTCTGACTCATTCCCTTCCAATTCCACTTGTCTGCCAAGTCTCAGTTGTTTGTTCGCTGTTGCCTTCATTACAAGTTAAAGTCAAGTCCATGTCTATAGTGCTCTTCCTTGTAGTATGTGACTTTGAGATCAGTCAACACTGAAGTGTTCTTTAATCCATTGCGGATCACTGACAAGTTCAGCTCGCATAAGCGATCTGCTTTTACCTCTAAATAATTACAATAGGCTCTACTAGGTTGCGTAAGCTTCTCTATTCATCAACTGGGTATTTTTAAAAATGGGTTTCATTAAAAACTTTCATTAAATATCCATAGATCGCAGTAGTATGTTGAAGAAGCAGTTTATATTTTGTTCAGTAATATAATACTGCATTTATTTAAATATAGTGCGTTTCTGTCCACATCGGTGCACTGATATAGAAAGTGACGTTGAGGTTAGCGAAACAGAAACAGGGAGGCTGTTATTGTCGTCAAGCCTAGTCTATTTGATGAATCAGACGTTATCTCTTCGCCCGAACTGGGTGCGCGATATTTATGACTCCAACATCATCTCCGCCACCCTATAACCTGGCTCGCCACTTGTTGCCACTGCTATATCGTCGGTACCCCAGTAGGCCACTGTTACATCTAAGCAGTTACTTACAGTTTTATTGCGGTGCACTGTTACTGTTCTGCCACCACGCCGGTGCACAAAATAATTTGTATCCGCTCAGGCGTGCGCGTCTAAATAAATCAATCCATAATGGGTCAAGTATAAAGCAAAAAAGATTGATAATTCCCTCAAGGCAATAAGTTTTAAAATGTTCTGGAAATCATACTGGATGTTTTATAATATGCATAAACAGTAACTTTGCAGTTGAAATAATCTTACCTTTGTGTATTCTAACAATTATATTTTTATTGCAGTATAGATTTGTGACTTTATGTTCATAATTGAATGGTAAAATTGTATTCTAGCTGATTGAAAAGTTAATTTATTTACTTAACAATTAAATGAATTAAAACAGAAATATGTGTTGCTATTCTTACATATACTTAACAACAACTCATATAAGTGAACTGCTGATGTTGTATCAGAAAGTTGCAGGCATAGGTAATTGACAGATTTTCCTTATAAAATGATTATGAAATTATACAGGTTCATCCGAGATATATTGGTCCCAACAAGTTCAGTTAGATGAGACTCTGATAGAAGTGTGTGATGCCATAGCAATTCTTGTCAACTAGTAACCTGAATATGTACATACTTAAAGCATACCTCAGGATGATTTTCCAAATCACTCAAAATTAATTTATGATCAATAATGAGTTGTCTTGCTTGAAATGATGTTGGTACACAGACAACGTTCAACTTTTCATTTTGTACACGGTGAGCTAAAAGTAAACAAACATTTTTACTTATCAGAATAAACTGGGATGTTTGAGCCATTACAAACTAACCAATCTACCTTAACTATTACACTTAATGTTTCCTCTTTAACAGGTTAATTAACTGTTATGCACATAATAATTTTATATAAGGGTACTTCAATATTTATTTTTAATATGTGAAACAAAGCATATCACAAACAAGGATGATGACTATTTTGTTGCTTTCTGTTGTACATATTTATGAGCTTTATGACAATCGTTAACCAACTCAAAGATACAAGGGTGTCAGTAATTCAGGCCTACTTATCCTCTCAGTTATCATTCTTATACTTTGATTACTATTCGCTATGTAAACTAAAATAAGGTCATAATAAATCCAATTATTATTATTAAGGGAATTAAATTATGATGTATCTAGTACTGAATAAAACCAAAATAATTAAATATAGTGTCGAAATACAGTGGGGGTGCAAAAATAACAATTTTTAAAAATTGGTATAGATTCTTACCAATATAATGTTATTGCTACATGTTGAATGCAAAGGGCAGAGATAATTTAGAAAATGTTAATTAATTAAGTAATTGTTGTGAACGTTCACTGAAGTTTAACAAATTCAGAAAAATGCTGAAGATTCGATCAATTGTAAACGTGGATCCCACAGGACCACTAGCCCTAATTCACCGAACAGCAGCCAGCTACGATGAGAATGTTTGAATTTAATGTTTCATGAAACTAAGCCTGTTCAGTTAATTTAAGTCTAGTCTCCAACTACCACGGATCTATTCTCCATTAGACCAATGTTACATTTTTCCAAACTAAGTAAATACGTTTTGTTCATTTGAAGATTTTTAATTTAAAAAATAATGAATAAATATTAAGTTTATTTTGTATTGGCTTTTTTCCAAATCTTTTGTGTTTCTGTTTTAACTATTTTTTTTTAATTAGAACAAATTTAAGTTGCCTATCACAAACATTGATATAACAAATTAAAATACACTCAGCAATCAAAATTTTTCATTAGAATATTGACAAAACAAATATCAAGATGTAGGAAAAGAAAACGACTTACGAGTTTAATATTGCTCTTATAGAGATATCATTATTGCTATCTCAATGTTACTTTGCAAAATGTTTTAATAAGGTTTTGTTGATAATATGCAGTCCTTATAAACTAAACAAATAGCCTATTTTAAAAAGATGTTTTTCATTCTTAATTTGTAAATTACTCATACGAAAAGTAAATAATTGATAATAACATTAGGTTAAAAATTCAGAAAAATAATTTTAAAAAACTAAATGCTATCAATGCAAACATATACAGCAAATCTTTTACTAAATAAACTTACTGTTGCAGAAACACTGATTTTTTTAAGCTGTTTCTCTAAAATAAAGGAAAAAAAGATTATATTGAACATTCATAATTGATCTATCAATGAACACAACTTAAAATAAACGTTTGATTTAATATGATTTAGACGATCATGAAAAGTAAAGTATCTTTAAAAGCTAGTATTGAACTTAAACCTACTCAACAACACTTGTTTCCATCTCATTTTATGATACATACTCATTCCCTGTTTAAATCAATCACATAGCCTAACATTTTTTATACAACTACTATTCCTAAAACGATCAATGATAACTTTAAACTGTTCAATACACCTTTAAATATATATGCAACCTAAAAATATTTAAAAATACAGATAAGTATATCATTATAGGAAATTTAACATCTACAATAATAAATATATTATTGCTATGAAATAATCAAAAAAACGAACTATGGAGGCAGTGATGAACATTATATATACTTCAATAGAAAAACATTACAAAACGTTTAGTTCTCAAAAAGAATGTAGTTTAATCATTCTTTTTTTTATACTGTACTTTTGTATTTTATCAACTACCGTATCTATATTATTTAATCTGCTGACTTTCTTATTTGTCTAATAAGGCCAATGCAACAATATAATGTTTATTTTCTAATCTTAAACTCTGATATGACACAATTACATGTAATAATGGTTGACCCACATGCAAAAATAAGCACATATTTATGTATTGACTATTTACTGTCACTGACTTTAACATTAGGGTGGGCCGAAAAACAATTTTTTTTTTTTTTTAGTCGTAATACCACGGAAAACTTGCAAAATATTATTAGGAAAAAATATATAAAATTTTTTTTTTAATCGGTTAACAACTTCCGGTCGCGCACCGGCCTTAAAGTTTGTATTTTTGTGAAAAAAAGTTCATTTTTTCAAAAATTGAAAAAACCATATTTTATATTTTTTTGCAACGTAATAGTTTGTAATATCTTAATGTGGGGCCTAAAAATACAGTGTTTTAATTTGGATTAGATTGCTTAATATCTTCCAGTCGCGCAAAAGCTCCAAAACATACCAAAATATTGAAAATTTCACTTTTTAAGGATTTTTTGGAAAGTCCTAATTTAATTTTTTTTTTTCGTAATAGTTACGATATTTTTATTTTAGCTTAGAAGAACACTATCTTATAATTTGGCGTTATAAAATTCACATCTTCCAGTCGCGCAATGACCTAATTTTTATACACAATTGGTACCTAAAAAACAAAGTTATGTTTTGTGTGACATATTGGGTGGTAATAACAACGACCATGGAACTTATAAACTTCCTCTATATTTTAAAAAGCTGCAATAATCAAGTTATTAAATTATTCATTCCATTGGCTCAATCAATGTCTCTATTTTTTAGCCGAGGGCACTTTAAAAACACACTTGCTCTTGAATTCTGGCATGGCTGATCTGGACAATAGGGTGCTTCTGATAAATCCATCTCTTGCTTCAGCTCCACAAACTTTACCCGATGCTTCCGTTACAAGCTTAACACAGCGTTCCACGGCCTGTGTGTGTACTGGTAACTCCTTGTAATTGGTATTCCAGTCAGGGATAGAGTCACTGTTAATGTAAGATTTTATTTCGTCATCACTGATGTTGGCCAACAGAGGGGGGGAAGATAGTTCACAGCTCATCCAGTTTACAATATCAAAGTAAACTTTCGCTTGAAAATTTATTTTTGGAGGCGTGAACGTCCTTACTGTCTTTCTTTGAGAATCTATTTTTCTCGCCTTCAGGGTTCTGCGAAGTCCTAGCTGTCTGATGTCCTTATTATCATCCTCAATCATGGTCAACAGCAAATGTTCAGGATGGGCGAAAAACCCATTTCGCTCGATCACTGGTTCGACAACTTTGAGCAAAGGTTCTGGCAAATATCTGGTGGATTCAATTGCTTGGTAAACAAGTTTTGGGCCGTCTGCAAAGTGTTTACTTTTTTTGATAGCAAACCAAATTGGCATGTAGGATTTCAAAATAAATGAAACAATTTCTTGAAGTTCAGCTGACGGGCTTTCTTCACTCACGTACAATCGCAAAGTTCTATTGGCTTTAGTCAACCACCTCGCATGTGATAATTGTCCAGGATCTCGCAGAGCCAAATCTCCTTTACAGGTTCCAGATTGTATTGCAGTTGAAATATCAAGCAGGTATTGTTGGTCTTTGCTAAGCACGTTTCTGTCTACCTCTGGAATCTGACAACTAATACTCTTGAAGTTAACCACCGGCAGTTTTTGGCAGTCAACTAGTTTTTCACCGATTGGCCCTCTAGAAGTACTAGGCCCGGTTGTCTTGCCATCCAAGTGCTCGTACAGGTGCCGGAATGGCAACTCATTGAAATGGAGGAGGCAAATTGCCCATTGTACAGGTTTCTTTAAATAAATTTCAACTCGGCGAATCAGGCCACCTTTTAATCCTGTGTTGACGGCAGTACCGTCACATCCAACGACCATTAGATTGTCAAGCGAAATTCTATGCTCACCCAGATAATAAATTAGAGACTTGAGAATTTGTTCAGAGTTTCCCGAATCAGGAGTAATGTGACCAACGTAGACTGAGCCAGGCTCTTTGATCAAAGAGTAATGCTCTTCTTTAATAACCCTACGAAATCGTTTTGAATGAGCCTGTTCTATTGTCAAAGTGTCGACGCCAAGGTCGTTGCCGCGCCGTGTAAAGTTTCCTCCCAGCCTGTTTCGAACACTGTACACGACAGTTTCTAAGCTGTTGCGCGACTGGAAGATGTTAATTTTATCACGACAAATTTAAAGACAGTGTTGTTTTAATCTAAAATAAAAATACTGTAACTATTACGAAAAAAAATAATGAAATTTGGACCTGAAAAAAAATTGTAAAAATGTGAAATTTCCAGTATTTTTGAATATTTTTTAGCTTTTGCGTGACCGGAAGATATAAAGCAATCTAATCCAAATTTAAACACTGTGTTTTCAGGCTCTACGTTAAGATATTACAAACTATTACATTGCAAAAAATTTAAAAATAATGTTTTTTTCAATTTTTGAAAAAATGAACTTTTTTTCAAAAAAATACAAACTTTAAGGCCGATGCGCAACCGGAAGATGTTAACCGATTTTTAAAAAATTTTTATATATTTTTTTCTATTATTATTTTGCAAGTTTTCCGTGGTATTACAACTAAAAAAAAAAAATAAAAATGTTTTTCGGCCCACCCTATTTAACATGCTAATATCTTGCTCACTTAATTGAATAGAAGACAGGTTAGTTGGAGTTTTATTCTTTTAAAAAGAATCACTTTTTATTAGTTTTTTTAACGCTTAGATTTAAATAAAATAGCACTTGTTAGATTTCAATTTAAACAATAGACATCAAATTAATCCCATTTATCATTATTAGCTCACCCTTCTTACTATTGGTGCTATGATTAAACAAGCCAACATATATTTAGAGAAGTAAACTTATTTGAACAGTTCAACACTTCATACCACACTTGAGGAAACTTGTAAAAGTGAGCCTATTCACATAGTTTAAAAAAAGCATGGCTCATATTATGGAAGAATTTAAAAATTATAAAAAAATAGAAGCGTTAACCCATTGCATCTCAGCACATCTGGAGTGTGAGGAAAAAATAGTGCCGGGATGGTTTTGTCTTCAGGGAGAAATTTGGTCAATCCCTCCTTGAGAACTATGTCAATACTTAATTCACATGTCAGAAAACTTCCAAGCATATATGCCAAATATTTAAGATAGAATAATTAAAGTAAATTCATGTTCAAACTTTGATTTAAATAGGTTCCAGTTGAAAAATGCACATCAGGTACATGTGCGTGAATAACGGAACTTAAGGTTAGTGAACTCCTTACATGTTCCCTCAAGGGAGTATTGTACTTTTTTCATTGGCAAGGATTAAGTTTAGTTTATCAATGTAAGCACTTTATAAACACTTCAAAAATCAAATAATTCTAGCAATTTATATTTGATCTTGATCTAACCCGAATAATGAGAAGCATACCCGATACTGAACAAATGTAATTTACTAAACTTGCATTTTTAGTATTAACCCGCACTTTCCTCACCTGAAGTTGACAATAGTGCATTAATCCAGTTTTTAAATTTTTATTTCCAACTTAAAACACTACATAATGACATTGATTCCTTCTTATAACAAATAAAGGAAGTGCTTAATTTATTTATTCATAAGACGCCAATCGTCAAATATGAGCGAATATGTATTATTCGAATGAGTGTGATGAATGTAATGAGCGAATGTAGTCATGTCACAAACTTAGGCCCACTATTCCTTAGTAAGTATCATTAATTAATAGTCCAATGACAAATGAACAGCCGGTAGTTATCAGCTGATCCCTCTCAAAATGTATTATGACTCTGATTGGGATCGAACTGAGAACCTTTAGCACATGAAGCTGAGGTTGAACCAAATACGCTACTGACCAATTAACGTAACTTAAACTTGCCTGTTTAGCTCCAATAATAAAAACTCATTTTCAAAGTTGAAAAAAAAATTACTAAGACTACTATTCTTTTATTATGGTGATTTTCAAGTTTTTTATTGGATATCTTGAACTCTAGATATGCAAACAAATCTTTACTTTACTATAAGTTGAAATGAATAATGATAGGGTCAAGATTCATAGTACAAATGTATAACAGCAAGTTAAATATATCTTTTAAAACTCCTTACCAAGTCTTTTTACAGCATATACTATGGTAGAGCCACTTCCAACTCCTATCACAGAATTATCCTGAAAAAGGAAACAGCTTCATTTTGGTACAGGCTTATGCAATCCAAATTATACACAACATAGATAACAATATATAGAACAATTTGTATAACATTAATCCAAGAAAGTTATGGATTTTAATTCCATTCATCAAATATTACAAACTTAAAAATTTGCATGCCTCAATGAAAATAAATACTAATTACTTAGGCCTCTTGCCAGCTTAGCGGTTAGCACTCCAGACTTCAATGCAGGGGTTACAGGTTCAAATCTTAGGAGGCCTCTTGCTAGCTTAGCGGTTAGCACTCCAGACTTCAATGCAGGGGTTGCAGGTTCAAATCTTAGGAGGCCTCTTGCTAGCTTAGCGGTTAGCACTCCAGACTTCAATGCAGGGGTTGCAGGTTCAAATCTTAGGAGGCCTCTTGCTAGCTTAGCGGTTAGCACTCCAGACTTCAATGCAGGGGTTGCAGGTAAAAATCTTAGGAGGCCTCTTGCTAGCTTAGCGGTTAGCACTCCAGACTTCAATGCAGGGGTTGCAGGTTCAAATCTTAGGAGGCCTCTTGCTAGCTTAGCGGTTAGCACTCCAGACTTCAATGCAGGGGTTGCAGGTTCAAATCTTAGGAGGCCCCAACTAAATTTCCCTTAATGAGTTTGCTACTGACGTTGAAACAAAAACAAAAAAAACATGTTAAGAGAGATGAATTTTTGGTCCTTTTATTCATTTTTTTATTTATTCGTAAATAAAAAACCGTGCATTGGAAATAAAGATGATTTTCCTTCATTTAATTTCTTACAGTGAATGACACTGAACTCTTGACATGCATTGTTCTATCAGACTGAGGACATAGCAAATTTCCAGTACAAACTGATGCATCTAGTTCTACATTGTTATAAACAGAACGTTCTATAGCCTTCTACTCAAAGGCCCTGCCTGACATCTGAGGGATCCAAATGTTATCTATCATTTTAAAATCTGTTGAAAAAGAGATTGAAAGAGTTCTAAAAATTGTATAAATACCCCCAATTTCAACAATCATCAGTAAAATAAAAGAACAAACAGGCTGAGACTGTTTATTTTCCCAATGGGAAGTGTTGCCAACAAAACCGGAAGATATTACCTGAAATGTATGACAAAATCCCCAACATTCCTCATTGTTATCCAGAATTTAAAGTTGAAATCCCCAGAAAGTCCCTGAAACTAAAAACGATTGATTTGCCACGGATAAACAAAACTGTTATTGAATTTTAAAAATAACTGTAACTTAATAAACTGAAAGAGCTGATAATATAAGATACACTTTCTGCAAAGTCTAGTGTATTACAATGAACTGATTCATAGTAGGCATAAAAAAAATTTACTTTGATGCTATTTCAATATAATAAAACTTATATTTGAAAAATTATTTGTTAGAAACCTAAAATACAATTTTATATGAATTGAAATTGCACAGTAAATAAACACAAATAAAATATAGGCCTAAATATTCTTATTTTTGAAACAAAGCATCAATAACTCAAAAATATATGAAGATTTTTTTTTTTAGACGATGAAATTGTCCCATGTGGAGAAGTAAAGTTTCTTGGGCTGCATTTGGACAAGAATTTAAAATGTTGTTTACATAGATGCTGTTAGCAGTAAGTTACGTACTGGAATTTGTATGTTAAATGCTTGTCAAAATGTTGTGGTACTAATACTTAATTGACAGCTTATTTTAGCACAATATACCCACTTTTGACTCATGCAGTCACAATTTGGGGCCATGAAAGCGTACAAACAAACTTTATTTTTAGGCTACAAAAGCGAGCTGTAAGAACTAATCTTTGAAAAATCTAGTAGAATATCTTGCAAGACAAATTTTCAAGTTCAGCAATTCATTAACTGTTCCAGTTATTTATATATATATATATATATATATATATATATATTCTCTTGTATTTTGTTCATAGAAATCGCCCTCTTTTTGATCACCAGATTTCTCATAATTATAATTTTGCTCACACAATCATCTTAAAGCACCACCTCATAAAACTACATTTTTTCAACGTCATTTATCATCTACTTAAGTACGTCATCTGTGGCAAACCATCCTTCAGCTGTCTAAAAGAGCTTTCTTCACAAACTGTATAAACTTTTATTAGGCTGGCACTAAGCAATGGACTCTAAAAGTTGCAAAAGAAAGGGTTGTAAAACTAATAACAAACCTTTGCTCCATACTGTGTCATTAGCCGCTGTGAGATCAACAAAAGCTGCAGAAGTTTTTAGCTTGTTTTCAAACCCATTCTCGATAAATGATGTCAGAGCCAGGATCTGGTCGTAACAACTTCCGCCAGGGTGAAAACTAGCCTGCTCAACTGGTCATCTATCTTATAATGGTGCTAGACTCTTCAAAGTTCTTCCAAACCAAATAAAGGTAAAATTATTCCAGACTTTTTTCCAAGAAGGTGAAATTGCTTCTGCATGAGAGTTGCTCTTACAGTGTCGGGGAGTTTCTTTCAGGCAGTATTTAAGTACTACATAGTATGGAAGAAATTAAGTTAATATTGATTACATTTGGATTTGCAGTAAGTTTTCATCATTTATCGACATATACATATGTATTAAGTTGATCTTTTTGTAAGTTTCATGTGTATAATTAATTATAATAAAACTATTATGCAGTCTTGAACTGTTAAAATTTGAATCTTATTTTAGGTAAAAACATTTAATATAAAATTTAGTAAAAAACAAAACTAATATAAAAGTATAATAAATATATAACTCAAATAATGATGTGGTCTATTGAACATTATTAAAGATTAAAAATTCGTACTCTCATAAAGCTGTACATTTTACATATTTTGCTTGATACTAAAACTAATTGTGAACTATTTATTACCAGAGAAAAAAATAATCAACACAATACAGGGAACAAACACAAAATTTACATACCACAACATAGACTGGCAGTAACAGGTAATCTGTTTGTTTTAAACTCCATGATTATTCTATCGGTATTTTATCCTGATTGGTTAATATTAACAATTGATGGTAAACTTTACCTCTTTTGTTCCGCCACCAATCTTCAGTTTTTTTCTTACACTACCGGTTTCGGAGACTATCTCCATCTTCAGGTGTTCACTATTCACTACATACTCAATATTACATACTCAATAGTATGTAGTGAATAGTGAACACCTGAAGTTGGAGATAGTCTCCGAAACCGGTAGTGTAAGAAAAAACTGAAGATTGGTGGCGGAACAAAAGAGGTAAAGTTTACCATCAATTGTGTTTTAAACTGTGTATAATGTTATAATAAATTACCTCAATCAGTTCAAAAATTATCTTAAAATCAGATCAGATGTAAGGTGAATAATTGGTATGTCAATAATCCTTTTTATAAAACATTAGTGCATTTTTGGATAAAAAAAGATATATTTTGGAGTGACCGGTTTTCAGTGCACTTCTAATGTAGTAGAGAGTAAATTTACACATTGTGGGTATACTTGTATTAATAGCATTTGTATTGGAACAAGCTATTTCTAAGAATTTAAGGGAGGCTTGGTAATGACCTCAGGAATGCAGGAGGGCCGATGCTCAGGTTGGACACAATGACAATGTTTTGACTACAGAGGATTAGGCCTCCCCGGCATACCTGTGCATCTAATCGTGGCTAAAAGTGTAATTAGTAATTTGTAATGAGATACCTTAATTTGCTATTAATGTTCATGAATTCAATTTGCTGAAGTACATATAAGTTAAGCAATCTGTTTATTACTATATTTTTGCTATTATTAAACTTGACATGGCCTATTTTATGATTGACTGATGGCAATAAAGTTGATTTGAAAACGTATAATAACCCAAATAGTCAATATCAATGATTTTCCACTCAATAAACATATGTTTTCATTGGATAACTCATCACTTGACCTGATCCTAAAATTATGAGCATTGTTGGTAAGTAATAACTAACAGCATTGATTTATACACAAATAGATTTTTCATCCTTTGCTAGGCCTAAATGTTGAGCCTCAAAATATCACCTGTTTTTGTGGTTAATGCAGTTTAAACCAGCTGTGGTTGCAGGTCTCACTAACAAAATGACAGGCAAAGATATTCTTATTAGATATATTATCTATTATAGATGTATATAATCAAGGGTAACAGTAATCTAATATTAATTTTATAATCCAGATCTAACATTACTGGATCTAGACAATGGCAATAACCTAAGTATTACCATTGATTTTACACATATATAATCAGGATACTCCTGACTTAAAAGCCTGAATGAAAAATAATGATTGAAAAGAAATGTCAATCAATCAATTAATATTAGTTCATTCAATACAGTACAATGGTCTGAAAATAATGGGTTGTTAAAATGGTTTTTTTTCTGGAGTCTGTATATTGAAAAAAGTGCTTTACGTTTGTTGTAAACTAATATTGTCAAACCTACTATGGTCAACAAGTAAATCTATCCAATATTAGGCCTTTTTACATATGTCCCTTGCATTTCCAGTAAAGTTGTGATTATTAGTAATAACCTCCTTTTCGGTCAGTGTTTCAAATATAATATTTAAGTTCTAGATGACAAACTATTAAAAAACCCCTAAAAGTCTACAGGAATTTTGTATTACAAGGAAGTCTCAGTTCCCTGAAAATTGGCAACCCACCAACAATGCAGCAGGTCTAACCTTATCTAATTTGTCCTGTTCCTAACCAATGTCGAATGGACCATACAAATATTTTTCATTTAGAACTGATTTTCTTTGTTTTATTACTGAAGTAGTTTTTATTCAAAATTGTTTTCCAAATAAAGTCTAAAATGTCAACTACATTTAATAAATCTATTTGTAAACAATGTATAATTAGGCCTACAGCCTCAATGTTGTATGTTTATAAAAACAAAATATAGATCTAATTAGTAGGCTATGCCTTGCATGGCATTATGGGACTGGCTTTAGAGTTGCCCCTTCTTTGTTTAATATGGCTAAAAATGTTTAATAAAAATGTGACTATGTTTTATTATTGTTAATAAATAACATTTATATATTTTGGTGCTTTATTTAAATATGCTACCAAACACAACATGGCACAGTCGGTAAGACCCGAACCTACGCTCCCATAGAGAATCTGATTTTGTAATAGTAAAATGTTGAAAGCTGACGACAGTGATCAACATAGTAAGATATCTGTAGGGACTTGGAGAAATAGGCCTCAGATACTGACAGTGTGAAATGGATCGGTGTAATGTGCCGACTCCTTTGAGCCTTAGTGGCAATTTATCAGAGAACTTTAGGAAGTTTAAGCAAAGCTTTTTAATTTATCTAAAATCTTGTGGACTTGAGAAAAAACCAGAAGACGTAAAAGTAACTATATTACTGAATGTTATTGGTGAAGATGCCCTTGAGCTCTTCAATACCTTTAATCTCTCTGAATATGAAGCGAAAGATTTCAAAATTGTACTAGATGCTTTTGAAAATAACACAAAGCCAAAAAAGAACATTGTAATAGAAAGATTCAAGTTCAATAGCAGGGTCCAAGACCCATCAGAAACTTTTTAAAATTTTGTAACTGATCTTAAAAAACTTGTTATATCCTGTGAATTTGGAGATCAACAGGAAAAAGTGTTTTGAGATAGAATAGTTGTAAGAAAATGTAACAAGGGTCTTCAAGAGAGACTTTTAAGATTCCTAGACCTATGTCTTGAAAAAATGCTTGACTTTTCGTGCCGTGGAAACTGGTAAAATTCAAGCAGAGGCCATTCAAGATCAAAACAAAGAAGTACACTTTGTACGAAAATATGGTAATCAGAGTAATAACGGAAAACTGGTGAGTACTAAGAAGCATTTAAAACCTCAACAACAGTTTTTTGTTAAGCTTAAGCCAAATTTTTCAAAGTCGAATTGCAAGTTTTCACAGCATGATACGGACAATAGTGAATATTAATGTAAAAAAGTGTAACAAGATACATAGTAAATACAAACGTCTAGCATTTGGTAAAAAGTGTAGTATTTGCAGTAAGCCTAATCATTTTGCTGCTGCTTGTTTTTTCCGCAGCAAAAATCCTAAAGTAGACCTAACAAAAAAAATCAAGCTAACGATGATGAAAACATATTGATGATAGACTCTCTCACATTATCACATATTATAAGTACATACTGTTGATAATAGGCTCAAATTTACATCTAACCTGAAGGAATGGTTCTATTCGGTATATGTTGAAGATAATTGCATTAACCTTAAAATTGACACTGGTTCAGAAGTTAATATTTTGCCTATTGATGTATTACCAGTATTACAAACAATTAACAAACCGTTTAAAGTTAATTCCACTAACATAACTTTAGAAGCTTTTGGAGGGTCAAAAATTAAGCCTATTGGTACTGTAAACCTAAAATGTAGCCCTAACATTAACAAAAATTATAACAATTTAGAAAACGATAGGTCTACTTATTTGGCCTTTGTAATTGTGAGTCCGAAAAATGCAAGTGACAAAATGAAACCAATTCTAGGTTTAATGCTAGTGTTAAGCTAGGTATTGTTAAACTTAATCAGTTAGAAAATGTATTGTCAAACTTAAAAAGTTAGAAAGCAATTTAGTTGTTATTGAGAAATCAGATGGTTCATTTAGGATCTGTTTAGATCCGAAGCATCCTAACAAA
The DNA here is from genome assembly GCA_035578905.1 of Stictocephala bisonia. Lineage (NCBI taxonomy): Eukaryota > Metazoa > Arthropoda > Insecta > Hemiptera > Membracidae > Stictocephala > Stictocephala bisonia. The sequence goes on from JAQJVL010000179.1 coordinate 249,423, forward strand.
GCAATTAAAAGCGAGCCTTTCTTAATACCTACTATGGATGACTTACATTCTAAGTTAAGTAATAAATCTGTATTTAGTGTTCTAGATTTAAAAGAAGGGTTTTATCAAATCAAACTTGATGATCAGTCAAGCAGCTATTGTACTTTTAACACTCCGTTTGGACTGTATACATTTTAAAGACTTCCTTTTGGTTTAGTCAATGCTGCTAAGGTATTCCAAAATATAAACCAAGCTAACTTTGGTGATATTCCTAATGTTGTAATTTATATTGATGACCTGTTGATAGCTACAGAAAATAAAATAGAACATGATATAACATTAATAAAAGTAATAGAACAGGCCAGGAAACTTAACATAAAATTTAATTTTAACAAAATTCAGTATGAAGTAAAAGAGATTACATTTTTTGGTCATATTTTTTCTAGGGATGCTGTAAAACCAGATCTTGACAGAGTAAAAGCTCTTTTAACTCTTAAAAAAACACCACTTACAAAATGGAGCTACAGCGACTTCTTGGAAAGTTAAATTATCTTAAGAAATCTGTTCCTAACATGGCTGAAATAACAGCTCCAATAAGAGAATTGCTTAAAACAAAAGTAGATTTTCATTGGAATGCTTCTCATTCCAATGTGCTAGCAAAATTAAAATAAAGGTCGCTGAAGCACCTGTTTTGACAAATTTTGATGAGAAAAACTATTAAGTATTCAATGTGATAGTTCAAGATTGCATGGGCTTTTGCCTCAATTAGTCTAACTGAAAGTGAACAAAACTTTTCTCAAATTGAAACAGATTTTTTATGTATAGTATATTCTGTTACTAAGTTTCATTATTATGTCTATGGCAGGAAGGTAAAGGTTCAAAATGATTGCTAACCACTTGTCTCCATTATGAATAAAAGAGTACCCATTTCTGGTAATAAAAAAGAATTAATTAAAAATGAAACCAAAACCGATTGTACTTTAAGCAAAGTTGTTAGTTTAGTTCAAAATGGTTGGCCTAAAAACAAACAAAAATTAAATGATACTGTAAAAACCTACTTCAACTTGCGACAAGACAACCATGTAGAACATGAATTGTTATTTTATAAATACATGGTTATTATGCCAATATCACTGAGGAAAGAAATGTGAAACATCTTACATGAAGGTCATTTTGGTATAGAAAAAAATTAAAAACAGGGCACATCAAGCTATTTTTTGGCCAGTTATGATAAATGACATTGAAAATGTTGTAATTCAATGTTCTATATGTGAAAAATATAGGCCTAGTAATATAAAGGAACCAATGTTGTTTTATGGGATCCTGATTTGCCTTTTGAAAAAAGTAGCTGTTGACATTTTAGAGTTTGCAGGTAAAAGTTACTTAGTGCTTGTTAATTATTTATCTAAATGGATTGAATTGTTAGAATTAAGAAGTAAAGAAGCTGATGAGGTAGTGTGCAAATTGAAGCTTATTTTTGCCACTCATGGTGTTCAGAAGCATGTTGTAGCTGATAATATGCCATTCAATTCACTAGTATGTAAACAGTTTTCTAAACAATGGAACTTTCAGTACAAACGGTACAGACTTGTACGAACATTTTTAAAAAGTGTAAAGATGATAAAAAGATGTTGAATTAGGCTTAATGGATTACAGAAATTTGCCTTTGTATAATTTAAGAATAAGTCCTGCACAAATCTTATATTCTAGAAGGATGCGTACTAGGCTTCCAATACATGATGATTTGCTTAAGCCAATGACTGTAATGTTTAGAAGAAACTTTGTAAAATACAATCCAGAGTTAAATCTCATTACAACCTAACTTATAAAGTAAGAGATGAATTTGCAAAAAATGAGAAAGTATTAATAAAGCAGAGGAAAATATGAGAACCTGGTGTTGTAATTAAAAAAGACTAGTATCCTAGGTCTTACTTAGTTAATAATAAGTTTGGAAATGAGGAGAAACTCTTATCATTTGAGAAAATCAGTCACATGGTAATAACAGTTTGTTTTAAACTAATGATGATTTATTTGTGACATTCCCAAATAATGATGTGGTACATGGGGGAATGCTGGGAGGCAGGATGAACCTGCAGCCAGCTTACCTGTCATGACCAGATCGGATCGCACTGTCAGATCTAGACAAATTTTGGATTTGTAAGATTCTGAATTGTAGGCTTTTACAGAGTAAATTTACTTAGTATTATTTTATTTGTTTATGTTTGTGATAATTTGTGCTGTTTATAAAAATAACTTTGTTTAATAGGCCCTAGAAAAGAATAAGAAAATTGTTTATTTTTCACATTTAACTTTTTATGAATATGTTGTTTTGGAACATTAATAATTTAATATTGTTTAACTTAATAAAACTGTAGTTGTAACTAATATTGTTCGAAATCTTGAGATAACTTTGTTTTTCATACCTTTCAAAAATAATATTGAAATGTTTTGAATTTGCGACTTAATAGTTAGAATTTTAGTTTTATTTTCTTTATGTGTATTCTTCCTAAACACATTTCTATATTAAAACCCTGCAGAAGAGGGAAACGTTGTATATTTATATAAACAAAATATAGATCTACTTAGTAGGCTATGCCTTGAATGGTATTATGGGACTGGCTTTGGAGTTGCCCCTTCTTTGATTAATATGGCAACAGAATGTCAGAGAATATGACATTAATATGAAACTATAGCAGAGAAAATCACATAAAGGGAGGTGTAGCAATATACGTTAGGGATGACCTTAAAAATATTAGTGAAGCTCTTATGATCCAGCACTTCTCTATTGAACTCATATATGAAGTCGCTGCTATAAATCTCAAAATGGATAAGAGTATTACAACAATTATAGGTGTTTACAGGACAAAAAACAATCTCGAGATTGGTCTAGAAGTAGTGCACAATGTCTTGGAAAGTATTCAAACACACAAACGTCAAGTCATTTTTATGGGGGACATAAACATTGACTCCCTGAATAAGAAACATGACACTAAACTATTAACTGAAACCCTGTCAAGCCACAATATATAGTATAGATTAGACCTTCCACCGAATAGAATTACACCAACTTCAAGAACATCAATTGACTGTGTATGCTGCAATATTCCACTTGGTACCGTAAATGTAGAAGTAATAGAAACAGGTATATCAGACCACACAGGACAACTATGCACCATAGGCCACAATTCACCCTCCCCACTGAAACACACTAACCCTGTAATGGAAATAAGAAATATGAGCAATGAAACTCTTATGCTTCTGAAAGAACTCCTAAGGCAGCACAATTGGACAGAGGTCTACAATAACAATGACGTTAATGAAGCATACTATACATTTAGCGATATCCTTCACACTGCTCTTAACCAAGCATGCCCAAAAAGAAAATCAAGACGGGGAAGAAGGAAAAAGATTTTTATTCTAAATGATACTACTGCCCAACAGCTGAAGAGGAACTTCACTGAAGCTCAAAACATCTACAATGCCACAGGCAGAGAGGAGCATAAGCAAGCTGCTACACTCCTGAAAAAGGAGTACGACCTGCATATACGCCTTCTAAGGAAACAGGACACAATAGCAACCATTGCAACGACAGACAACAAAACAAAAACTATATGGAACATTTAGAAAGGAAACCAAAAGAAGGCGACATGCCTTTAACACAACTCAACATAGAGGGATGTAAAGTTATTATGTAAATAAAGAAAATCTTGTATCTTGAATGTTTAGTAAAAATGTGACTGTTTTATAATTGGTAATAATAAATAACATTTGTGTATTTTGGTGCTTTATTTAAATATGCTACCAAACACAATACTCTAGTTTACAAATGAAAAAAATAAAATGCAATCATACCTTTACATGTTCATCAACGGCACCTATAGCAGCTAACTCTTTTGCCTTTTCTAAAGGATTCATTTTATATGCAGCGTCTTTTAGCGATGTGATACCTCTAGTATGAACAGAAACAGTAGAAAATAACCTCAACGTTGCCTTTGTTGTTGTTTGCATGTTATCATAGTGAGAATCAGCTGCAACTCTGCAGCTGATTCTCGTACAATCTAACCTTAAAAACAAAAGGGCAAGTAAACACTGAAGAAAATTCCTTTTCACCTGGAAAGTTGTCAGAAAAAGCAGTAGTAGTAACATAATATTAAAACTAGAAATATAATGTATCAGTAAAAGGCGCCAAATATTCAGACGCCTCTCATATCAATTATACAATCTAAGCATATCTTCAACATCTACTCATTAAACAAAATTGATTGCACACTGTTTGTGTTATTCTATTAACATACATTTGCCTGTGGTGTTTCAACATATGTTACCACTAAGATTAGCAAACGTTTTTATTTATTATTATTATTATTTGGCTTCGCTCCCAAACCCCCATTTTCCAGGTTAATCAAGAATATTGGTATTACCAAAGCTGAGCACGGATGACTAACAAAGCAGATCACGGTTGATACCAAAATTGATCATGGGTGGCAACCCAACTTCATCACGGATGCTACCAATGTTGATCACGAGTGGCTACCCCAGCTTATCATGAATGTTACCCAAGCTAATCATTACTTGTACCAAAGATGATAATGGTTGGCTACTCAAACTGACCACGTGTGTTACAAAAGTTGATCACGAGTGCTTGTGCTACCCAAGCCGATTCATTTATTCATTCATTTCCAACGGTACATCACTATTTATACAAAAGAAAACAAACGGTGTACAATTTGACTATAACAACAAGATAACAAATCCATAACTAGTGTATATACTACCAATAATAAATGATAACTAATACTACTAATTAATAATAATTTCAATAAATAATTGATTTCCAAGTATTTCAATAATATGGTAAAAGCAAAAGATAAACCAAGGCATAAATAAATACTAAGAAATAAATAAAATACAACAGTGCACCCTGAGAAACAATAAATTAGCAAGCTAATTAACAATAATATCTTCATGAGAGCAACAGCAAACTAAATCATAGAATATATAAATAACTCAATATACTAGTAATAATATTAATATTCTTACATTCTTACATATGAGACGCCGACACAACGTTGTTGGTATGACGAATATGAATGGTTATATGAGTGTAGGATGAGTGTGGATGAGTGTAGTCTGGTTACTAACTGAGTTCAACTGTTCCTCAGAAAGGGCAATTTATTAATAGCCCAACAGCCAGGACAACTAAGGGATCTACAGCTTTACGTGGAATCCGAACCACGTAGTGCTGGTCTGATTTTCAGCTAATTCACAAGCCTGATACTCATGCCTCAGTTGATAGAATGGTTAACTAACAGGCAAATGAAATCAATTAATAACTTAGTTGCCATGTGATGAACTATTCCAAAAAAATCACATGTTTTCGAAAAAACTCAAGTTTACCGACTTTTTTTGAGGAAACTATTGTATATAGCACAAAAACATACAGGACACTTTTTGTGCAGAATTTTATTGTTAATTTGAATAAATCATTTGGTGTTAAATAAACTAAAAATTAAAATTTCAGTAAAACAAAAAACTTCAACTCTGCAAACAGATAAACGTTTTCACGTCAGCCATTTTGGATTTTTTTTCTAGGTTATGGACAGTGCAAAATTGAATTTAATAGTAGTATTGGTAACAAATTATTAAAATTAGGTAGTATGTAGGGGTTTAAGTTATTATCGTAATAATGCAGTAAAATATGAAAAACATAACAAAAATTACATTTTTTGAACGAAATGTGAAAATTAACGATTTTTTGCGTAGTTATCATCAAAAATACAAAAAAATGTTTTCTGACCAAAATTGTAGGAAATTTAATTATAAATGTGGAATATGCTGTAAGATTTGTTCTACAACCAACGGTTTGCCCACAATTAATTAAGCCGTTAATAAAACTCTGCACACAATTCAAAATTCCCGTTCGCCATTTTGATTTTTTTGGGGGTTAAAAATTAAAAAATTTTTGTTTTCGGAATTTTCCCGTCGGTTGCTTGGTAAAAGCTACAAGTGTGCCAAATTTCAAGTTTCTAGCTCATCTGGAAGAGGGTTAGAATTCAGTGAGTGTGTCAGTGAGTTACACGTGCGGCTATATAGATATTAGATAAATTTACTTTTTGAAGTAACTACCATTTCGTGTCATATCAGGGGAGATCGCTCAACAGATGGAGTCTATTTTACTATATTTATCTTTTTATTGGTAATATTTTTCTTGAAAATAAATATGAAAATATCTAAAGAGTTTTTGTAGTTCCTAATTAGTTTGTTTTTTAAATGAATTTCTTAAAGTAACAACATAGGACATAATATTGACTCTACAACTGCTTGGTTACAGGTGAACTTTTTATTCCATGAGAGGGTGGAGGTAACCAGTTATTGATAGTGATACAACAGGTACTTGACTTGGTATTCTATACTTAGACTGGAATCATATAACTGTACCACTGTACGTCTATAGGTGGGTGGATGGGTTGATAGCACTGTATGCGTATGGGTGGGCCATAACCACTGTTCTGTGAGGCCAAAGGCCCAATTTATTGCACAAGTGCAGCCAACCAATCCGAGTAGCCCCTATCAACAACTTGGGTGGCTACCTTTGACCAGCTTCGGTAGCCCATCGATATATACTACATACATATACGGTCCCACAGAGTCGGCCGACGTCCTAAACCTGGTCCTGACGGGAAAGAACGCCAGCGTCCGATTATCGTCCGCTTTACAAGCTATTGGGACCGTCGCGGCGTCTTTCAAAATAAAAAGAAATTAAAGAATACTGGTATCACCATAAGAGAAGATCTTACGTCTTTGCGACAGGAAGTGTTCCAGGCCGCCGTAAAAAAGCATGGACTGCGCTGCACATGGACTGACGATGGCCGGGTGAAGTGGGTGACTGGCGAGGGTAACGGCAGAACTATTCACACCGCTGTCAGACTGGAAGATCTGAAGTAAATATGAACTGTTCGTTTTATATTGATATCTTAATTATGTTTTGGAATAATAGTTTTCTTTGTTTGTTTTTTGTTTTCTTTGAAATTAAGCATACTTGACCCTTGGTTAGAAAATTATTTATGATGCTATATTTCTATTGACTTGCATTTACATAGTAAACAAAATACTTGTTACATTCTTACAAATAAATGAGGTGTAATTGTAGTTCTAAATATTTTAATTTATTTATATTTACTTTTTATATGGTTATTATAATAAATTTGACTATCTCTTTTATTATGTTTGTACCTAGTACATAGAATGTTATCTGGAAGTTTAATGGTGTTTATTTTATTTTTAAATGGGAGTACAATATTTTTATTTTTTATTTTTTTTTTAATTAATTATTTTGTTAAAATTTCTGAATGTTTCAGATAACTGATGATAATTAGTGTAAGTTAATTAACAGTCATTGAAGTGTGTATTACCTTTCTGGTGGTGAAGTGGTGTATTTGCGTGTGTTAACACGTAGAGATTTACTTCATTATCAGGGGTGTATAGTGAGTATATGTGGGAACACATTGTAGGTTTTCGCTTACTTTTATTAATTAGTCTTAATTTGTCATCTTCAATTTTTGTTTATTCGGTTTTTTGTATATATTTATATTATATTGCAGGAATATAATTATAATAATTTAGATGCACTCATAATAGTTAATTCATAATTATTTGATTAATTATTGTTTGTGATAGTATCGTTATTGTTATTTTAAATTCAGATCAAGTCATAAATAATAATTTATTATTCGCATATGGCACTTAATGCACAAACGAATGTTAAATTCCTCAGAAATAGTTTTGTTTTTTATGATAGTTCGTAGGAGCCATCACAGTCCGTTTTTTGTTATAATTTTAAATCAATGTCTATTGTTGTAAATTTGGGTATGTGTGAGTGTGTATATGTCGACCTGTCATCCTCTGGCCCTTGTCCGCGGCTGGCTCACGGACCCATGGTTTCGTAGTGGCTGTACTTGTTGCCGACTGTGACGCCGAGCACGATTGCTCGTCTAATCTTCCAAACACCGCTGACCTTCTCGCCTCTTATCTTGCTCCCTACCCAAATCTCTTAAGTCCTGTCATTTTAATGCACAATCCTTGCTGTGTCATATTGATGAGGTTAGAGCAATTTTTGATCATTCAAATTTAGACTTAATTGGTGTTTCAGAAACTTGGCTTAAGCCTAGTTTGGACTCATACGAAGTTGAAATAACAGGGTATATTTTAATTCGAAATGACAGAGTGAACAAAACGGGAGGTGGAGTTGCACTTTATGTTAGGGATGGGTTAAAAGCTAACGTATTACTTACCTCACCACCTGATTACTCTGCCAAACCTGAATATCTTTTTGTTGAAATAACCCCTATTAGTAAAGAAAAGCTTCTCCTGGGAATTTGTTATCGGCCGCCCAGGACGGGACTATTAACTGAATTTGAAAATGCTCTCCTGCACCTTATGCCAAACTACGCTCATGTCTTGGTTATGGGCGATTTTAACATTAACCTTCTTATGACTAAACCCAATTATGAATATAAACATTTGACTACAATGTTTGAATCTTGTAGCATGACTATTCTTCCTATGGACGCCACACACCATACTGCTGATTCTCACACTCTGCTCGACCTATTGGTCGTTAGTGATCCATCTGAAGTCATTCGCCATGGGCAACTTCCAATCCCAGGAATATCATGCCATGATCTAGTTTTCTGAGTCATACCTATCAAACAATTGAGACACAAGGCAAACTTTATTATATATAGAGATTTCAAAAACATTGACGAAAATCTGTTTTTTACAGATCTTGCACGTATCCCTTGGCAAACTATTACCGGACTACCAACGGTTGATGAAATGTTATCCCAATTCAACTATTGGATTTTGGATCTCTACAACAAACACGCCCCTTTAACCACAATATCTAAAAAAGTTCCATACCCTGGCTTACCAATGAAATCCGATCTCAGATGAGTAAACGGGATGCTATATACCGTAGAGCCAAAAGATCAAGAGACCCAGAACTTATGTTACAGTATCGACTTTTACGTAATAAAGTTAAGCAGGAGCTTCGCAATGCTAAGCTGTGATATATACATAACTTATTTCCAGATCGAGGAATTTCATCAGCCTCCACGTGGAGAAATATAAAAAGTCTTGGTTGTGGGAAACAAAAAACCACCCTTCCAGTCAATATTCCTTTAAATGATCTAAATGAATTTTTTATTTCATCTTCCATTCCAAACGACCAAGACATTGTTAAATCATATATAGAGGAACTATCTAACCAACCCAATCCACCTTTGCCTTTTGAAAGATTCTCTTTTAAACATGTCCTTGAAATTGATACTCTAAGGGCTTTTCGTAAAGTTACCAGTAATGCTACAGGAGTGGATGGTATTTCGATTAAGATGATAAAAAAATACTCTTTGCTGTTCTTCCTGTCATTACTGCTATATTCAATAAGTCATTGGCCAAAACTACTTTTCCTAGCTTATGGAAACATGCCCCTGTTCTCCCATTAAACAAAGTACCTGTACCATCAGAAGCCAAACATTACAGGCCTATTAGCATTTTGCCCACTCTTTCTAAATGCCTGGAAAAGATCGCCCATTTACAAATAAACACATTTCTGAATAATAATAATATTCTTAATACATATCAATCAGGGTTTCGTTCCAGTCATAGTACAGAAACAGCTCTTCTCTGTGTCACAGATGACATTCGAAGAGCCATGGATCTTAGAAAATGTACAGTCTTAACTTTGTTTGATTTTTCTAAGGCATTTGACTGTGTAGATCACTCCCTTCTTCTGGTTAAACTCCAGAATTTAGGCTTTTCAGATAGCAGCATATGTTGGATTAGATCTTACTTAGCTGATCGTCAGCAGTGTGTGCGTGTGGGCGACAGAACTTCAATTTTCAAATGTGTTTCGTCTGGTGTTCCTCAAGGCTCAATTTTGGGTCCACTGCTATTTTCCCTATATATTAACGATATTAGCTCAGTCTTATCCTTCACGAAACATCACATGTATGCTGACGATTTGCAAATCTATGCTCACTCCTGTATTAGTACCTTAAACGAAACAATAACTTGTATTAACCTAGATATTGAAAATTTAGTCAAATGGACCAAAAATCATGGCCTTAAACTTAATGAGGATAAAACACAGCCCATTATTATTTGTTCTTCTCGCCTTCACACCAAATTCAGTATTAACAATATCAAACAAATTCTAGGCAATGGCAACCCTCTGCCTTTCTGTATCTCAGTTAAAAATTTAGGTGTTATTTTTAACCAGAATATGACTTGGGAAGAAGAAGTGCTTAGTGTTTGTAAAAAGGCTTTTGGTTCTATCCATTCCCTCAAACAACTTCAATACTTTCTCCCAGTAAAAATAAAGCTTCGTCTTGTAAAAGCACTTATCTTTCCACATTTCATCTATTGCAACTCTGTGTACAATGACATGACTGTGGCTTTGGCTAATAAACTTCAGGTTTGTCAAAATTATTGTATTATATTTATTTTTAATTTAAAATATGATGATCATATCTCTCAATACTATATTCAAAATTCCATTCTTAAATTGGCCGACCTTAGATTATTAAAAATATTGAGTATTTCGTTTTTAGTACTTAATGATAGGAATCCGAAATACCTCTCTCAAAACTTTCAATATAACTCAAAAATTGGTGCAAAGGAGACACGCTCAGCCTCGTCAATAATACGTATTCCTCTTCATAGAACATCTTTCTACACAAATTCATTTTCAGTAACTGCCTGCAGAGAATGGAATAAACTTTCTCCATATTTAAAGAGATATGACAGTCGGGCTCGGTTCACAGCATCATTGAAAGCCTTTCTTTTTGAACGGATGAGTCTGTGATGGTAGCTGGGGATGGGGTCTGGGATTAGGGTCGAATGAGTGTATGAGTGAGAGAATGGTAAAGTTGATAATATGTTAGTAGTTCATTTAGTTTATATTATTTGCTTCTTTGTATTGTTATTATTATTATTATTTTTCTTTAGTTTAGTTCTGTATTTCATGTTTTATGCTTTGTTATATTTACTATTTTAACATAAAAGGATTAACTGTAAGAGAGGACTTATTAGTCCTAAGTTCACCAATTGTATAAAACACTTTTGTACAATAAAGCCATTATTATTATTACCCGCCATCAACTTAGTAGTAACCGTGATACCATTAGGTAGCCACTCGTGAATAACCTGGTTAACAACTGTGGTGAGCCTGATCAGGAGCAGTGATCAACTTTGGTAGCACTCTTAATCAGCTTGGGTAGGCACTCATGATCAAATTCGATAGCAACCGTGGTCAACTTGGTTAGCGCCCGTAATCAACTTAGGTAGCACCTGTGATCTGCTTGGATAGCACCCGTGATGAACTTGTGTAACATCCATGCTCAGCTTGGGTAGCCAACCGTTATCAACTTGGGTAGTAGGCGTAATCGAAGCGTTGGAGCAGCGCTTCGGGCTACACCCTCTACACCTCAGGCGTCAAGTTTGCGACCTGATCCATCTGTTTAAGCTGGTCAGTGGTATTACGGACTGCCCTGATCTACTCCAAAAGATCAACTTTTACTTACCAAGAGTATCTAGATCCAGGACGGTCTTTGGTCGATCATATTAACCTACCAAATATTCCTATAACAGTGGATTGGTTAGACTGCAGCGAACTGCAAGTGAGGCAGCATCAAGGATTGATTTCTTTTTCGAAACATTGCCGTCTTTCAAGAAGAGGATTACTAAGATGTTGTGTTCAACCTGATTCATGTTTTTCCTGTTATTCCTAATTCTATGTGCATGCTACTTCCTAGTATAGCATATCAAAATCTAGATGTTTGTAATGTTATTGTGTTGTTCTTGTATTGTTATGTACTACTAACAATATGTATTATGTATTACTAGTCGACACTAGTGGCGCAGTGCTGTAACCCAGCTACATGGGGCCAAAATGTTTGGGAGATTGTAGGCGATATGTTGGATGCTCGGTCCTCTTAATACCGACATGGCGTCCGCTTGATGGTTGCTATCGGCGTGGACACTACTAGAGAAGTCTGGGGTGTCCATGTTGGGTGGTAATCATTGTGCGGATGTTGTGTGGGGGAGATAACTGAGTATCAGGTTTGTCAATTAGCTGAAAATCAGACTATCAATGTGCGAGAAGAGCGATACTTTCAACTATGAACGTGAACGTCAAAGAGGTCAATGATCAAATCTTGAACTCGTTGGATGATCAACCACCTTCATGAGTTGATAAGTAATGACACTATGGACAAGGAAAACGAAGATGATATAGTCGTGGATGTACAGCTATTACATCAAGCCACTGGCAAAGGCGTATCAGATCATGTCTTGCGACTTAAGGTTGGCTCCGTATGCCTTATCATGAGGAACTTGAATATTGCCGATGGACTCGTTAACGGCACTTTAAGTCATTGTGACAGCGATTACCAAACGGCTAATCACTGTCAGACCTCCTGGAGGCACGCAAACTTTCGGTATTCCTCGAATCAACTTTAGGTTTGCGTTGGCCGAAGGGTCGCCGATTCGTGTCTGTCGTCGACAATTTCCCCCCATGTTAGCGTACTCAATGACTGGCCACAAGAGCCAAGGCCAAACAATTGAGTACGTCGGAGTCGATCTTCGTACGGACTGCTTCACACTTGGCCAGCTGTACGTCCTTCTCAGCAGAGTGAGAAGCCCTACTCATATCGTAGTCCTTGTCCAACCTGGATGAGTCGTTGAAGGGGTCGCCTACGCAAAAAACATTGTGTACGGTGACCTTCATCTATAACGCCGATTGTGTCGTTGGCAGTAAGCTAGGGGGTCTGCTTTAAAAAATTCCCCGTCGTAAGTTGGTGGAACCCGAAAATGTACTTTACCAGGCAGTAGGCAAGGGGGCCTGCCTAAAATAAAACTCCTCAACATTTTAGCTATTGTAAATACTAGGCAGTAGGGAAGTGGGCCTGCCTAAAATAAAACTCCCCAACATTTTAGCTATTTTAAATACTAGGCAGTAGGCAAAAGGGCCTGCCTAAAATAAAACTCCCCAACATTTTAGCTATTGTAAATACTAGGCAGTAGGCAAGAGGTCCTGCCTAAAATAAAACTCTCCAACATTTTAGCTATTGTAAATATGGTCTCTACGTTTGCCGGCCTCCCCGTGGCGAGACTGGATATTCCATTCATTCACTGAACGAATGGTTAACTAACAGGCAAACACACATACTATTAATAATTAAATTAACCTTTCAAGCAATACTTTTTGAGGATTTAAATATTTTTTAAATGGGTCTCTACGTTTGCCGGCCTCCCCATAGCGAGACTGGATGGACCATGCTTCAGTTGATCGAATGGTTAACTAACAGGCAACTGAAATCAATTAATATTTAGTTTTTTAACAGCTTACTTTTAAAATCACTATTTCCGTATGTTTCCCATGTATCATAAGATTTTTAAAAGAATCGGTAAACTCTTTTTTATTGCCATTGTTGAGATACTGCAAATATACAGTATATATATGTTTTGTAAGTTTGGCGATTTCCTCGAGGTTAGATTGTAGTGTTTGATGTTATGAATGCAGTAGTTTGGTAACAGGTAATCATACATCCCATTAATAAGGAAAACTGGAAAGGAAATCATATTTATAGATATGATTCACATGAATTAGTTATTTCCATGTTTTGTATACAATGTATAGAAACCATGATTTTTTGAAAATAAATTTTGTATACAATGTATAGAAACCATAATTTTTTGAATAAACATTTGTCCTGTTAAATAAATAACATTTTAACGGAAAATATTATCAGCAGTGAACTTTTTATATTCAACAAATTGGCCTGAACCCCAAGGGGGTTTGGGGGCGAAGCTCCCAACGGGCAAAGCGAGTCTAAAATCTATAGACTCTAATCTAAAAAGCCGTATGTGTAACTCACTCACTCACGTATACAAATTCTAACCCACTTCCAGATGAGCTAGAAACTTGAAATTTGGTGCACTTGTAGCTTTTACCGAGAACCCAACGGGAAAATTCCAAAAACTAATTTTTTTATTTTTAACCCCCCAAAAAAATCAAAATAGTGGATGGGAATTTTGAATTGTGTGCAAAGTTTTACTTGCGGCTTCATTTTGGGCAAACCATTGGTTGTAGAGCAAATATGACCGCAAACTTCAGATTTGTAATTAAATTTCTTACCTGTTTGCACAGCTGAGGGTTTTGTTTTACTGAAGCTGTAATATTTAGTTAAGATAACATTAAATTAAATATTTATATTGACAATTAAATTGTGTACAAAAATGTTAGTATACTTTTTATAAAATATTCCACCGTTTCCTTACAAAAAATCAGTAAAGTTGATATTTGTCAATAACACGTAATTTTATAGGATAGGTCCTCTCATTTAAGTATGAATAAAATATGTTAGAAAGTATAAACTATACAGAATATTCAACTGTTTTTAAATTTGTCAGTTTATCTTTCAAAACAAACAAAAACTTCAAAATATTTTTATGAAAATGCTGTCTTTCGTGTACTGTTGAGTTATTTGTTTCGTAGTTGCACTATTTCGTTTAGAAAACATCAAATGACGTTGTTTAATTCACAATAACGGTTACTACAAGAATGTTTATATACTTATATGCTGTATTGCTACAGTTTCATCACAAAAAGTTGGTTAAGTTGAGGTTTTGTAAAAAAATGTGATTTTTTTGAATATATCCTCCCATTTAAACATTATTAAAACAAGTTGGAAGCTTAAAACCCTTGCATACTATTTACGTTTACCACTCTGTTGACCAGCTAACCACTTATGACAATCTTGGGTAACCCCTCCGATCCGTGATAAACTTGGGTAGTCCCTTGTGATCAATATGGTTAGCTCCCTTTCCCTTAATCGAATTGGGTAGCCCACGTGATTAATTTGGGTAGCATCTGTGATAAGCTGGATTACACGCGACCCATTATTAACTTTGGTAGCTTCCATTATCAACATTGGTACCACCCTTGGTAATCTTGGTTAACTCCCCGTGATCAACTAGCGTAGCTCCCATGTTCAACTTGGGTAGGTCCCGGTGATAAACCTGGGTAGCATCTGTGATCAGTTTGCGTATCAATCAGCTTGGGTAGCCAATCATGATCATCTTGTGTAGCTAATTGTGCTCAAACCTATAGCGGGTTCTTAATAAACTTGGCTAGCCCCCCGTGATCAATTTGAGTATCCCCCGTAATTAACTTAGAAGGCCAACCGTGATGAACTCAGGCAGCTAACCATTATACGCTTGGAAAACTCCCCGTGATCAATTTGGGAAGGCCCCTAGGATCAACTTGGATAGCCACCCGTAATTAATATAGTTACCCCTAGCGATCAACGTAGGTAGCCCTTGTGATCATCTTTGGTAGCTCCCATGATCAAGTTGAGAAGCCCCCTGTGATCAACTTGCGTAGTCCCTGGTATTAATTTCGGTAGCCATCCGTGAAAAATTAGATGTCCCCCGTGATTAACGTAGGTAGACCTCGTGATTAACTAAGCAGCCCACCGTGATCAAGTTGGAAAGCCCCTGTTATCAACTTGTGTAATCACCGGTAATGACCCGTTATCTACCTAGATCCCCCTTAATCAACATGGGGTAGCCCTCGTGATCATTTTGGGTGCCACCCATCATTATCTTGGATACCCCCTTGATAATCTCGTGTAGTCCCCTATAATCAACTTAGGTAGTATGCCATTTTCAACTTAGGAAACCCTCCGTGTACAATTTTTCCAGCCCTTCATGATGCCCCCTAAATGCGGATTATCTCCGTGATCAACTTGGATAGTTCCCCGTGATTAACTTGGGTAGCAACTGTGATCAAACAGGGTAACTCTTGCGATCATCTTCTATAGCCCCCTTAATCCACTTGGGTAGTTGACCGTCATAAACTTAAGTAGGCTCCCCGGAATCAAATCGATAAATACTGTGATCAACTTTAGCAGCTAACTATACTTGACTTAGATAACCAACCATGATCATCTTAGCTAGACACCCGTGATCTTCTGTGAAACCACTACGAAGGTGTTGAGGTCACCGATGATCAACCTAGGTAGTCATTGATCTACTTTGAAAGCTCATGATTATTTTTAAGCCATAATGAAGCCAAGAGTTCAATGGGGGTTTGGGGGAGAAGCCCCCAACGAGCGAAGCGCGTAGGTGTAATAATGATTTACCAAGTTTGTTGCTTTATCTTTAATCGTTCTAAAATTATCAAGCCTGTGGGACTTTATAAATACCCTGTATAATATGCTATTGTGTATTAGTACCTATTTATTTTGACTCATACCTAGCAAGTACTTCGCCATTTTTAAACATTACAATTCAAAAAAGGCCCTCGTAAACTTCTATTACGAATCCACACAATGTATTGGGTCTGTAGTTCATTATAACTTGTTTAAAAAAATCACTTTGAATCAAAAGGATTTTTCTAATTACATGACTTTAGATAACTATTTTACTAAATATATTTTCATCAGTGTAATTAGATAGAATTACAATAACAAGTTTCTTTAAGGACACGTCACAAATGGTAAACCCGACATTGCTAGATGGACTTGTCAGGATCAAATGAGACCAATTTTTAAACGAATTAAAAAAAAATATTGTGTTCAGTAAAAATAATTTTTATATTATCCTGGATTTTTTATGATGTTTATCTTATACAAGGTTTTTTCTCATAGTGTTTACTGTATATTACAATAAGATGATTAGGGACTAGTTAATTTCATATCTTTATATTTGTCACGAACTGCATATTAAAATGGTATCGATTTAATTATAATTTGATGTTTTAATAAAATATCAGAGAAGTGAAAATGATCACACAATATTAAATCAACAGTTGTGGCATTCCTGATAATAGTGATTAAGGCTAGTGACGTCACATACGTTCCCTCTTCTCTCGCCTGCAGTCAGAGGACACAGTGCCACTACGCAGGCCCTCTTTTCTGTAGCCTTAGGATCTCCCCCTCTCTTGCTATCCCTGCTCAGACTCCCCGATTGGATATCCCCGAAATTGAATTATGGGTACGTCCCTGACAAGCTGGAGGTCATTCAGATGAAGTTTCTGTGACTCTTGGAAGTTAGACATGCCTTGAACTATGCAGATGTTCCAGTCGTAACCCTATAGGCAGCACTCGGTCCCTCCGATCTTCACGTTAGGTGCTGTGTGAGTGACATCATCTTTCTTCATAAACTCGTGGCCGGTTCTGTCAACTGTCCTTAACTGCTGAGTGCTATCGACTTTAGAGTTCTTCTGGTACTCGGTCAATGGACCTCTTTGGCAAACGACCATACACTCGAAACTATATATATAATGGGCTACTCACCAGGATTCATAGCCTTGGCAACTCTGTCATGATATAGACCTCTTTCACGACAGCTCTTTTTATAAAGTTCTTTCCATCAGGAGGAGACTGCTGGGCTCCCTGAAAGCCATATTTTAGTTTAGCCTAGTTTTGAACATATTTACTTGGTCTTGTTTTATTATGTTATTATAATGTGGTTATTGTACTCTGTATGCTGTGTTTTTATTCCATTATTATGAAATGAAATGAAAAATGGCTTTATTTGGAGGCGAAATTAGGATTATAACCACTTAACCTCAGATAAATTACTGCAATTTGAGATAGATAACATAAAATTATTTAAAACTCTACGCAACACAATATAAAACTATTTTATATAAAAATTAAAAAAACCTATTAACAATTATAATAAAGCGAATCAATACAAAAGAAATTGGAACTAACCATTCAAAATATAATAGGAAAATTCAAATGAAAGAAAGAAAAAACGCTTTAAAGACACTATCACCCATTCATACTTTACTCACACCCCACATAGCCCCCGCAAATCGCCAGCCCACCAATACATTTGTAATCATTTAAATTTTTACATAACGTTTGCTGAGTACTATATTCTATTTGGAATTAATTATCTTAATCGATGTAACAATTACAGTAGCTTCTATCGTATATGCAATCATATCTAAAATTAATAAATAAAACACTGAAGTTAAGAACTTCTGTAATAGAGTATATTACAATTTTTGTGTATATTTTTATTATACTTATTTGCTGAAGCTACAGTTCCAGAGATAAACTCAGCAGCTTTACAGACATTTTGTCTTTCAGTACCAGTTACAAGAAGATGGATTATTGTAAATTTAAGAGTATATTTTAGGTAGGGGTGTGCGAGTAGTGATTTTTGAGTTCGAGTCGAGTAGTTGGCATTTTTTTCGAGCGAGTATTTACAGAAGAATTTCCTGTTCACGCGAGGCAACTGTAAAAGGCAGACACCATCCTAAGCCTATGTTAAGTGCCAGATTCATAAATATATACATCTAAACTGAACACAATAATTTTGATTTGTGGTTTGTAACTGTAACATTTGATAAATAAAACTGTTTACTTCCTGCCTCCCGATATTTTTATGTGGCGTTGTTTTGTTTAACCTTTTTTTTTCATAACTAATATGATGAAAGAAATTAAGAAAGTATATTATTAATTGAAACAACGTGGATTATAAAGATTTAATCTGTTCACTCATATTACAGATCAGATTTTCTATGCAGATTTTATACTGTTTCACAGCCAGCCGATATGTTTATCTGGTAGTTCAGTTCAAAGTGTACCGCGAAAACGTAGCGAAGCTTGTTGGCTGCATCCAACCAAACGGATGCTAAAATTCAGGCGTCATCGCCAAATTCAGTCATTTGCTTTCAGAATTGCCTCATCTCAACAAAAAATTGATTGTGTACACGTCAAGAAGAGTGGATCTGTATTCTGTAGGTATTTAATTCGGTAATATCAAGGTTATAACCAACCGGAAATAAGCTGTGAATTATATAATCAAATTCAAAATCTGGATGACAAAGACTGTAGTTCAATCGATTGATAATTTTGTTTTTGAAATTTGTTAATCATGGAGTATCAAATGAGGGAGACAAAGGTAGTTGGACATTTGCCATCATCACGTGAAAAGTAACAATCCCTGAAAAACAGATTTAACTGGGATAACACTAAAATACTTCACAGGGAACCACATTTTTTTAAACGTAAATTCATCGAAGGTGCCTTTATGAAACTAAATAATGAACAAGTAATCAGTCAAAGTAGCATAGAAGTTAGACCCATGTGGGTTCCCTTACTTAAAAACACACTTGATAAAAAGTTCAATACATTCATGACATCATCTAACCAGAATCCTACACCACCTGTTCCTACAACAATTAAACATCCCATGAGTCTACGTCCCCGTACCTGAGTCACCGCATTTGTGGCGATCTTGGAGTGTACGTCCCTGACCTCGTCAGTCAGTGTATGGTTGTTGTGAAGTGTAGTGTGTATGTTTGTCGTGTCCCCGTGTTTTATCACCTTGGAGGGAACTTCATAGACACTGCATTTGGATTGTATCATCCTCACTTCGTGCCTGGGACGTCTAGACGCCATCGTCACTGCGGGTCGTAAGACTTCATCATTTTTGTAATATTTGATTATTGTATTGTTTCATTCCTAATAATTGTTGTCTTTTCAGGTTAAAATGTAATTGTAATAGTAGTCTCAGTCCTTCCGAGTCATATATATAATTTTTGTGCATGTTGAATGTTATTTTAAATTAATAGTGTTTTTTCAGGTACCATATATTTATGATTAGTTAATGTAATCTTATTTCAGTCTGATTTGATTATTAATTTTATTGTGTTTTGACAATTTTCGTTAATATCGTGACCTTGACAGCGCCTAATTGTCTATATTAATTTAACCCTGTTAATATTTTTTAATATTTAGTAGAAGTTCATTTTGTTGTACTCCATTCTAGGATCTAGGTTAAAATGTAGATAATTATTAAAGTAGGTAGATAAGTTTATTAGTTTAAGAACGTAGTTTTATAAAATGTTTGTGTAGATGTAATTTAGTTTTTAGCACTTGAAAAAGGTTTGGGTTTTACCAAATCGAAACGTCGTGATTGTTACTTTTCACGTAATGATGGCAAATGTCCAACTACCTTTGTCTCCCTCATCCGATTGATAATAATAACTAAGCAGGTAACAAAAAATAAATTTTAAAGTCGCCTAGGATGAATTAGTTTTTAAATTATGATCGGTAATGAAATGTGTGCAACTTGAAACTACTTCGATACATGAGGCTACACTGAACAACAGATAAATAATTATTTTATAACGAAAAATTCATGAAAACCTGGCGTAATCGAATGAAGACTATAGCCGTAGACGGCTAATATGATAGGTCTAGCCCATATTGGCAACGAGATGCAGTCTGAAATATAAACTTATGAATAAAAAACGAGACGTTTGATAAGGCTTCGATTCAATAAAAATTATTTTCTGAATCTCTAAATTCGTCGTATTTTGTTTAGAAAAGGTCTTCCAACATGTTTCTCTCTCATTCGGGTTGATTCCTGATTGTTGTACTGTTTACATCCACGTTAATGAGAACAGGGAACCGTTCAGTGAGTTTACGAATCAAAATTATCGTACTTTACCACCTTTTACACTCCAACTGTGTTATTGTCTAACCTAATCAGGAAATATTTGTTAGTGTACAAAGGAAAGATTTGTTAGTGTACAAATCTTAGGCGTATTGTTTAGATCATAATTACGCGTACCAAACTGTTAACGTATGATTAAGGGTAAAATAAAACAAAGGAAGCGCACATTTTTTATTCATAACTTATAAAACTGTTTACTCTTAAAACTAAATTAAGATGTAAATCTGATATTTCGTGAAATAACACTACTCGATCGAACTTCGAGTAGTTTCGGAATCTTCGATCCGAGTTCAAATAATAAATACTCGAAGTTTCAAGTACTCGCACACCCCTAATTGTAGGTCTCCTTCATGATAATTCAGAAGTTTTAAAAAACATAAATCTTAATTGTTTTTCCATCTTTAGTGCAAAAGGTACATAACTAAAAGACCCACACACGACGTTCTTCATCACTTGGATTTGTAAAACTAGCGTTCACTCCTACTTTTACATAATTAAACAAGCCACTACTAAAGCCTTCCACGTCACAAGCTGAACACGAGAGTCAATTTTTTCGACGCAGCAGATGTTCTCCTATTGCTTTGTTAAAGTCGTAAAATACTGGCTGCCTCCATTTTCCAACCAAATTTCTTACAACTACTTGGACGATGTCCTGGAGTCCAAAATTTGATCATCAATAGACTTACTGTTATAGCACAAGTCTGGTTATAACTTCATCTCATAATAAGATAAAACTACAATATTTTCAAAATCAGAAAACACAGGTGCAAGGACTTTTAAAATGTTAAGGCTTATCTCAATAAATCCAGGTGTTAAATATATTTACCACAAACAACGTTTGATTGTTATTTCACTTAGAAAGGGCATTTCAAAACAACTCGTACAAAATTTTGACATTTTCGAAATAATCAGCTAATATTATCGCCTTAGATATGTCTTCGATGACCAGCTGCTTCATTTTCCAATAGTCATTATTTTCTTCTGGCATTCTTAAAACAGGTTTTCAAAATTTCATTACTGCGGTTAAAACGTTAAATTTTCTTTTCGCTACCGGTAATTGTAGTTCCTGAGCCATTTCATAAAATCGTTGTTTTTCTCGTTAAAAAATCATTATAATTCTTTGTTTACTGCTGAACTATTTTCGAGATGTAATAATTTGAGTACTATGGTATTTTATTTTACAACCCTCATATACACACGGAGAGGGAAGTTCCGAATTTCGGGTTTTTTCTGTTTCCTGCAGAAGGAATTAACTATTTTTCTTTTCACGAGTCTTAGCTATTTTGTTTATTTCGCTAGAATTTGGAACATACATCAATTTAGTATGTTAATAAATTTAACTGTCGATAGTTTTATTTTCTGTTTTATATTTAAAGTCTCACCCTTATAATCTATCTGAAAATCATTTTCATCAAACTGTTTAGAACTACGAGCACTGTCAGCCTTCATGCACGTATTTAGACATTACGCATACATTTTCCTTTCGGGAAAGAACGAAATTAAGTACAACTTTGTTGTATTGTCTTTCACTAGTTCGACAACCAGCAATTGCACGCCAGGGCATAGTTGTTGTACAAATAAAAACAAACCGTAACAAATTACTAAAGATCCAAGCATTGCAACAAATTAAGTTTGACATAAATGTTTAAAAGTTTTAAGTTATACAATCGTAGGTTTTAGGTTAGGTTAAAGGGCACTAGGCCAGGAATTAGTATATTAAGAGATAGGACATCAGCAAACTTACCTTAAAAGACAAGTTCACTAACATCAGAGTAGTAGTCACAAACACAAAATACACAAAAGCTCACAAATTTTCAACACCACTGGCATTTTCTTCAGGTGAGTAGAGGGAGAGAGAGAGAGACACTGAAATGACTTCCACTATTGCTGGGTAGGTGGCTGTGGTGGGGGGGTGTACATCCATAGAGCAACACTCAGGAGTAGATGCAGTATTTCAGTTAGTATATATATATAAAAATATAAATGAAGTTTGCTGATGGGGAAGGGGTTGAAGGGAAGTGGTCTATCTTATGTTCAGATTAGGTGGGTCACGGGATTTTGTTATCCATTGGTGTGCTAATTCCATCCTTCGGAGTTGGGAACTATTGGCATGGGAAGGAAGGGATCTGATTACCTTAGTGGTGTAACACTGATCAAAATTTTGATTATGGAGAAGAGTATGGGCAGAGACAGGTTTTTCAGGATTTTGGACTTTGCAATCATGTCTATGGCCATTCATGCGTTTACGAAGGGTATACAATACGAAGGGTATACGAAGGGTATACGAAGGGTACAAAAAAAGTTATACAATCGGAAACTGCTCAATACGGCATAATAATTATTATCCTATGATACATTTTATAATGAAGATAAACGCAAGAAACTATAAATTAGATGACACCAAACCTGTTGACAAATTCAGTATAACCATTGATTTTACAAACTAACAAAATTACTGCCATAAATATTCCTATAAGATGGTTTATCTATGTTGGTTTAAAAAATCAATATAACAAAATAGTTTTAGTTGAATGGAATGATTGCACTTTCTGGCAGCAAACCAGCTGTTCACCCATGTGACGTCACTGTTTCTCAGCTACTGTAAAGCCTCGCCGTGATACTTTCTGTATGTTCTATTTACCATGGTATAAACCACCCTCTTTTTTCTTCTTCCGCCATATTGGATGAATCTTTCTTTCACCTTCATCTAAAGGGGAAGCGTACCAAGGAAGGAAGTTACCGGCATAAAGAAGTTGTCCAATAAATTTCTTATCAAGATGCCAGGAAAAGGCGACAGCGATGTGAGTGTTGTACTGCTATTTAATCAAATACTGTATTTGTATTAATTATGATACGTTTTTAAGCTACAATTTAATATTTTATGACAGAACATATCATTTTTATGAGGCATCATGTCGTTCTGGACATTACTTTAGGCCTTGTGTTGAATATTACGTTTGTAATATGCTCACAATTTTTACCATAAACTGTAGAAACAAGAAGTAGCCCACTAGTATGGTCACATGAAACTTCAGTTTTCTGTTCAATAGTAATTTATTAGAATTACATAGGCAGGGCTGGTAGTCCCCCAAGGTTTAAATACAAGAGGTTGTCTGTACAAGTAAGCATTAACCCTCGATCCGGCAGTCATTTTTGCCCAAAATGGCGGGTCATTTTTGGTGATTTTGCAGTGATGTTTTATAAAATTCATAAAAAAATATTATATTACAATAAAAGTACAATTGTGTGGTATCAAACTGTTCACAAGAATGTGGGCTATCATATAATACATAATTCATAACCTATAGTTTTTTTTTTTTTTTTTTATGTTATGAAATAGTTGTAATTTTTTTAGAAATCGCGGAAAATAGGGGGGGGCCACCCCCTATGATCAATGTTGTGATGATAAAAAAAAAGAAATGTGATATAGCCAAAATGTTCTAAATTTTATCTAGTTTCAGAAAATATATAGTTTATGTAGGTTTGTAAGTAAAAATTATTTTTTATAAATTTTTAACTGGAACGTATACAAAAACCTGAAAATTAGTAACCACGGTTACTATAAGATTCAAAAATATGATACAAATTTTCTATAAACACTACAGAGTTCTATTATATACTAAAATGTTAAATAGATTATCAGACATCTATATAAAATAAAAACACTGTCACTAACCTATTTATAACTATACAATATATGAAGTATAGTTGTAAATAAATAAATATTACACTACACAATAGGCCTAGGAAGGCCTAAACTAAATCACTGAATTTACAATAATTTTGTAAATTTGAAACAATAAATAACACTTCACAACACTAAAACAACACTCTAATACAATATAATACACTTCTAAACACACTAGAAGTGATAATTACACTGTAAACGATAATTATTTACCGTAGTTGAAATCAGGCCCGGCAGACTAAACAACAACAATGGCGAGACTGTTCCATCTTCAACTTTCACTACGTTTTAAAATAACGCCGATAAAGTGCAGTCTGCGATGTTGCATACCACTGGAATCGTCTGTTCACGCTGAGTACATAGAGTATAAAAACATCGAAGTAGCTTGATTTTTGCGCATTATAAATATGGTAAAGCTCCGACGCTGCAATTGTACGAAAATTCGTCAAATGCCAGTTTCATGACGACAAAATTGTACGAAATTTCGTAAAATGCCGGATCTAGGGTTAAGGATGGTCAAATGTAACAGCATCAGTTGCTTCAATGTACTAGATTTATCAAGCAATTGATGTGTGGCCTTTTGCAACAGGATGTAGCTTAGTCTGTTTCAACTGATGGCCAGCTATGAATATATATTCCAGTAAATTTCATGTTTCAACATGAAAACCAACAACTCCACATCAACCTTTTAATTCTCTTGTGTTTTTTAAGTACACAGAAGTAAGTACACTATAATGCATAGCTCTAAAAATGTTATTATAAATTACACAGTTAGAGGTTTAAAAAAATCCTTTACAGCTATGTTGCAATGGTTAGAAACAACTAATGTAGTTTATGTGCCTATTACAACGTAGTTCGTTCACTCTGTGTAGTTCGTTCGTTGGTCCAGTATATAGCTGTGCACGCACAATCCCCTTTTTAGCGTCCTAAGGAACTAACAAGCACTTCTGTTCCGTTCACACAGTTTTAGGTTAGGTAACACCTGACTGGAAACTGTCATTATGTTATTTCTACCTTCCCAGCTCTGTTGTTCACTTTGAATTAAACTAGTTTAAATCATAATGAACAAACTCGTTTACTAAGCCATCTCGTTCATTTGACTCAGTATTTTGGCAACTTAACATCGCTAAGATAGAGTAGGTGCATAACTCCTGTCACATTGTTTATTTTTTTAATTCGAATATTTCACCAGATTTTAATCCACTAGTAATTGTTTAACCAGCACGCTACTAGTCACTTGTAACCTAACCTAAAATAGTGTGAATAAAACAGAAGTGCTGGTTAGTGTCTTTATGACCCAAGAAAGGAACAGAGAGATCCAGATCAAGATGCTCAAAAAACCTGTTACCGACACAAATCTAATGGTCTGTACATAGTGGAAATTGTGCATATTTTCGTTCATAACAATAATACCGTTCAATCAAAAGGGTTCCTAAACTTTGCATCCCAAGAATCGAACCTCCCATCTTTTCTAGGTGAAAGTTGGTTGTAGTATATGTACGTGCAAGGAACCGTTCAGCTCATTTTCGGAAATGAAATTATCGTATATTTCTTGCGAGTCGATTGAGGTCTATTTTGTTTTTTAATCTGAGCAAGGAATCGTCCAATAATTTTACGTAAGAAAATACCGTATCATATATAAAATATGGTAATGGCGTTCTAGCAGCGTGTGACACAACATTATTGATTTATTTTCCATCAAATAAAAAATAGATATATATCCGTGGCGAAAGTCTATTGATTATTATTCCAAAAATGCCTTAGATCGCCAAAACTGTGTATAATATTTGCGCATACGATATTTTTTCCTGTCAAATTGTTGAAGGGTTTTCTGGCTAGATTAGACAATAACAGTTGGAGTGTAAAAGGTGGTAAAGTACGATAATTTTGATTCGTAAATTCACTGAACGGTCCCATGTTCACAATGACGTCTATGTCGATGTAAACTGTAAAACAATCATGAATCAACCCAAGTGAGGGAGAAACATGTTGGAAGACCTTTTCTAAACAAAATACGACGAATTTAGATTTGGAAAATCTTTTTTATTGAACCGAAGCCTTATCAAACGTCTTGTTTTTTATTCATAAGTTTATAGTTTAGCTGCCCAAAATCTTCACTGTATCACTAGTTGGCACTTAGCTGATATTTCAGACTGCATCTCGTCGCCAATATCGGGTAGACCTATTGTATTAGCCGACTACATCTATGGTTTTCATTCGATTACAGCATGTTTTAATGAATTTCACGTTATGACATAATTATTTATCTGTTGTTCAGTGTAGCCTCATGTATCGAAGCATTTTCAAGTTGCACATATTTCATTACCGATCATAATTTAAAAACTAATTCATCCTAAGCGACTTTAAAATTTATTTTTAGTAAACCTGCTTAGTTATTATTATCAATTGATTGAACCACAGTCTTTGACATCCAGATTTTCAAATTTGACTATATAATTCAGAGCTTATTTCCAGTTAGTTGTAACCTTGTTATTACTGAATTAAATACCCACAGAATACAGATCTACTCTTCTTGTCGTGTACACAATCAATTTTTTGTTGAGAAGAGACAATTCTCCAAGCAAATGACCGCATTTGGCGATAATGCCTGAATCAGTTTGGTTGGATGCAGCTTTTGCCAACAAGCTTCACTACGTTTTCGCGGTACACTTTGAACTGAACCACCAGATAAACATATCGGCCGGCTGTAAAACAGTATAATTGGCGCATAGAAAATCTGATCTGTGATATGAGTGAACAGATTAAATCTTTATAATTCACGTTGTTTCAATTAATAATAATCTTTCTTGATTTCTTACATAATATTGGTTCTGAAAAAAGGAAAAAGGTTAAACAAAACAATGCCACATAATAATGTAGGAAGGCAGGATGTAACAAGTTTTATTTATCAAATGTTACAGTTACAAACAACAAAACAAAAATTATTGTGTTCATTTTAGATGTATATATTTACGAATCTGGCAAAACAACACGAATCTGGCAAAACTTAACACAGGCTTAGGATGGTGTCTGCCTTTTACAGTTGTCTTGGGTGAACAGGAAATCCTTCTGTAAATACTCGCTCGAAAAAAACTCGATACTCGAAAAAATGCCGACTCGACTCGAACTCAAAAATCACTACTCGCACACCCCTAATTTATACACAATATCATTGTTGCTGTGTACTATGCCTCTTGCGTATCACATGATAGGCCTACTGAAGAATGTTACTCGCAGTATCATAATCTGTAACTTATGATGTTGATGCTATTTACAGTTAACTACTAATCACAATATTTACACTAACAAACTCTTTAAGAATATTTATAATTTTAACAGTGGAAAACTGCTTTCGACAATTTATAATTTAGGAAAACAGTTACTTCAATGTAACCGAACGGAGATAACCAAAAACTGAGCATAGGCTACCACGCTAAGAGGTAGGCTCTCAACATCAAACTGGTAACAAATGGACATTCCTGGACAAGGGGCCACAGGATAGTGATAAGAGAGAAAAGAGATAAAATTTACTTTCCGGTACGTGATCAGCTCCTCAACTTGGAAACAATTCTATGTTCTGGTATGTAACGCGCAGTGAATGTGTTAATTATTATTTGAATTAAACTGAATAAAGTACAACCTCGGTTATCTGGCCTAATGTGGCGAAAGTAAAGCTGGATAAAACATAAGTCATAAATAACTTTTTATTGGAGAAAAACACATTTAGAAACTAATAAACAGACAGCACGTGTAAGCCTCCGCTACAATGCATGTGACGCAACTCGCTCTGCAGTAATTGTATTGAAACGAATAATGTTTATCACTATCGCCAACTGACGCTGCTTTGCAGTACAATACGCAAAATATTTTTTAAAAACAATGCCGATTGCCGTGGGTGTGTATGTAAAATTAAATTTTCCACTTCTCCACTCGCAAAATGGACTCCTCCAGCCAGCCATACTGAACAAAAGTGAACAGCATTGCCTGCTGGAATCTTCAGGCGGACCATTAAATTATTACACAGTCGCTTGTTTAGAGGGTGACAAGTCAATACAGCATCTGCAAATTGCAAAATATAAAACCGAAACACTCCTGTATGACATTTGCATTCCAAAACTGACAGGCGCTACCGATAATTGTAATTTTATCTTGTAAATAATTTTTATTGGTATCCACTTGCCGAACCGAATGACACAGACTTCCGGATTAAGCGAGGCCGGATGGTAGTGAGTGGTAGAGTTGCAAAGGGAAGCATGCAAGGTCTTTTCCCTTATTTATAAAATCAAAAGAAATGTAAATACTCCATTGGATGACTCTTAATACTATTTTTACATCACACTTAGTTCTTAATGATTGTTAAATAATTTGGCTGTTTGGTAAATAAATCAACTACCGGAGTTCAGGTTACTAAATGAATTTTATATCCTTTCATTTTTTAATTTTTTTTAAAAATAATGTTAAGTTTAATGGTTTCAACGACTGCATTTGTTGTTTATGTTATTTCCCTGTTTTTTACTTACCATATTTTACCTTTTTCATTAAGAATAAATTATTTTGTGTATTGCAGAATATGGACTTGGAACCAGAACAAGTACGTAAAATTTTCATTGGAGGTCTCGATTATGGGACCACAGAGGAGACTTTAGAAGCTTATTTTGAACGCTGGGGAGATATTGTCGACCTAGTTGTGATGAAAGATCCGTATACAAAGAGGTAAGTGTCGGGTGTATATCTTATTTTAGTCATCTAGATTGAAAAATTTATGTAGGAAACATGTTTACTATTATACAAGGGTCGTCCAAAAAGTAAAGAACGATTGTGCATCACGTGCGGCGCCGATCTCCCAACACTGTGACTAGTTACCTCTGGCTGTCCGGTCAGTGTCAGCCGAAAGAGTTTCGTTCCTGTGCGGTCACGTGTCTTTGCTCTGTAAACTTTCAAAATGGCGGCGCTCATTGAAAATCCCGCCAAATGCGAAGTGTGCAGTGTCATTCGGTTTTGAATGCTCAAAATGTTTGGCCTATCTAAATTTATAGGCAAATAAACACTGTTTATGGTGAGAATGTAATGAACGAATCTTCAGTGAGGAAATGGTGTATTATGTTCAACCAAGGAAGAACCAATGTGCACGATGAAGAATGGATTGGGAGGCCATCACTTGTGACTGAGGAACTGAAGAAAAAAGTTGACAAAATTCAGGAAAACCGGCGATTCACTTTAACCACTTTAAAAGACGCCATTCCAGACGTTTCTTGATCCATCTTACATGAAATTGTAACTGAGCATCTTGGGTTTAAAAAAATGTGCACTCGGTGGGTTCCAAAGTTTCTCACAGAAGTCCACAAGAAGAAAATTGATGGCAACTGTTTTTTGGGACCGCAAAGGTTTAATCCGTGTTGAGTTTTTGCCAAGGGGAGAAACGATAAATTCAGAAGCCTATTGCGAAACCCTTCAAAGACTTAAACGTGCAATACAGAACAAAAGACGTGGCATGTTGTCAAAAAAGAGTTTTTGATCCACGACAATACTTGGCCCCATGCATCGGTACGAACCCAGCAAGAACTTCAAGGTCTAAAGTGGGAAATTTTTGGACACCCTCCCTATAGTCCAGACCTCGCGCCTTAAGATTACCATCTGTTCCCGAAACTGAAAACATTCTTGGGTGGGAAGCAGTTTGGAAACGATGAAGAACTGAAAGAAGAAGTGACATCCTGGCTCAGATCTTTGGCGGCTGAAGAGTATAAAACCGACTTTGAAAAACTGATTCCTCGATACAATAAATGCCTCGACAACCATGGCAACTACATCGAGAAGTAGACTAGGTTACTGTGAGTATGTAAATAAAGTTCTGTGTTGTTATCTTTCTTTTTAATTTTTTATACCAAAACGTTCTTACCTTCCTGGATGACCCCTCGTACTTCTGACATCACTCAAACCTGCACACAAATTGATCTGAGAAATTCAATATTAGCACAGCGCTTGTATAGTTTCTCAATAATTCAAGTGTGTAAATAGTAAAACTGAACTTTATCAAAGAATTTAATATTGTTTGGTACGATTCTTGACTCTTCTTGCTGATTATCTGGATATTAAAACCAATAGTTTATTCTACGACAAGTTCAGTTAGTACCCTCACATCTGACCATTCGTTTATTCTGCTTCTCTGGCCCACGGCTCTTCTCTACTTATTAGTTGTA